>UXUI01010171.1:0-11541 GCA_900576705.1 Enterobius vermicularis
TTGGTGGATAAATAGATTTGTCTTAATAGTGTATGCTTGTTATGTAGACTTCCTTTAAGACAGACACACCAGCCATCAGTGGATGTCTTCAGAATGCGGCCCAGACTAATCACATTTGGCCACTGCTCTCTACCCCTCCACCTCACTCAACAGTCCGCATTCTTCATTCTCGTCTCCAACACTAATTTTAAGGAAGCTCCCATTACCGCAACTTCACCAACACAATTTCCCTGTAGTTTTCCACTATCTTTTAAAGATTTTCTTTCTGCGGTGTCGTTGTTATTGGCGAAAGACAGGAAAAACCTTCACAGCAATTGAATTTGTACATCAGAAAGTTTTCAGAAGAATACTTGAAACCAAATATGTCACTCTTTATTTTTCTTCAAAATTAACTTTAAGTGGGTCTACAATTTCTGCAACTCAATTGTCGTCATCATTCGTTCGCACTTTTAAACTGCGATACAGAAAGGAGGACGTCTCCCGAGAACGAAATTTTTATAAGAGAACAAAAACTGCTATAGTCTTATTTTTACGGCTTTTTATCTCGAAATTTAGAAGAAGTTCAATGTTGAATCTATTACTGCTTGTCGAGAATGATTTTTTCATTTTTATTTCGTAGTCACTCGTTTTTTGGTTCTTCAAATCTTTGCATAAAATTACTTTTTTACCGATGCGAATTTAAAAATAATGATGGCGTAGAGGTGGTTGGACGGTAAAAAGTGAAGTGAAGAAACGTTCTGAATAAATACATGAGTAAACTTCGCATAGAACTCAGTTTTTCGGTTTTTAGAATTGCGTGTTCAGAACTTCTTGACAAATTATTGAAGCAAATTTCAATTTTACCATTTTGTTCTTCATACATGAAGTACACTTACTAGGAATCAGATTTGTCTTAAAAAACTCAAACATACCTATATAATTAACAAAATTTGTTTAACTGGTCACGTTTTTTCTTTTTTTTTATAACGATCGTTTCTTGTTGACCTTTCCTGAAACAAGCACTTAGAAAGCATTAAAAGAAAAATTTTTCTACCGTAAGTTTATTACAATTAATGAAAAAAAGAACCTAAAAGGGTGCTTTTAACTATACTAAGAAACGACTACCTAGTTGAACTGTGTTAATCAAAAGAATTACATTTACTTCATATCAAAAATATTTTTCTTTTTCAAATACCGTAATAAATGTGGACTTCTTAAATTCACTGTGTTGACTCTCAAGCTCCTTTTGTGCTTTGCAATTTTAGACAATTGATTTGCCTTTCTTTCGTTTGCGGTTACCGCTGTGTCGAAGAGTTTGAAAAATAGCGCAAACAATTTTGCCGAACAGAATCACTAACATTTTTGTTTTTTTTTTTTCAGGCGGGGGTTAAACTGCAACTTGCAACTGGCGAACTGGAAGCCTTTGGGCTTCTTCCAAACGGCTCACTACTGTAACATTAGGTAATGAGTTATTTAATGACAGAATAAAATTGACTAAATTGTGGCATTTTTTCTAGACAAACATCTGTAGCTGTTTCCTTTAGCTACAACCCAAAATGTCATCAATCTAGAATTAATTATGCTTAATAAGCATGCAGTTTATAAAAGTGTCTTATATTTTCAGGACAGTCGATTAGTAATCTCGTTAACACAATGGTTTTTGTAATGCCTATAATTCAAGTTTTGTTAGCGTTGCTGTTTGCCCAGAAAATAAAGTGTTTATGCAAAAGTAATCTGGGATGTAGTGATCAAGAAGTTTATGAATATCTGAGCCCAGCAACTCCGAATCGTCCAAATATTATTGTTCTGATGGTTGATGATCTTGGTCAGTTTTTTTACACTCAATTTACTCCATTTTTTACAACTTTTAAATTTCATCTAAATTTATCATGTAATATTTCGTTACAACATTTTCATATCACTATTGAAACTTGCTGAAATTTTATTCTTTTTAGTATAATCTGTTCTCTTCTGCTTCAATACTGTATTCTTTATCGCATGAAATATTTCGTTCTAAGTATCAAAATTTAACTTTTAACCAGCACTTTTCTCTGTCTTTATTTCTTGCAATTACTTTTGTTCACCAGTTCTTCTTTACTTAATGAAAAAAGGTAAATTTTTAAATTTTAAAAAGAATTGGGTTTAATCTACATACGGTTTTATGCGTAAAAAAATTAAAGAAATATTTGCCAATATAATTAATACAGTAGCACCGGTTTTTAGTGAAGTCTTTTGAGATTTTTTTACGTCTTTCAAACTTTTTTTCTTTGCTGCACCACAATTAATTATCACATTTGTTGTTTCACAATTGTCTGCAGGTCTTGTTTTCGCTATGAGACTTTGTACCTTAAAAAAACTGTTTATCACCTGTTGTCTTTTTAACAAATCTTAAAAAGCTGAAAGATCGAAGATTGTCGTGCAAAATTTTCAGAATATTGGTGTGAACAGTAAATTCACGTGCATAAGACTATAAAAAATAATGATTTGGTACGAATTATGAAGTACTATTTTAAATTGCTTTCAATGATTACAGCATAAAGCTGCTGAATTTGCCCAAAATTTTGTTTAACATTTTTCTATGTTATTTCTGAATCAAAATTTTTGCCAGTATCCTCTGCCTCATTTACCAAACTTTGAAAAATTTCCATTATTGACATTACAGTTACTCTTAAAGAATTTCTGTTACTTTCTTAGCTTGATAACTGAGCTTAGAAGATTAAATACACTTTAAAAAATTAAAAAAAAAATCACTGTGAAATTAATTAGTAACAACTTCTTAATTTTTCTTAATTTTTAATTTATTAATTTTTATGTATATTTTAATTTTTTTGACTTTATTTTCCTGGCTTTTTTCAGAAGGAAAGTAAACTGTACAACATCTCTCACCTTGTATTTAACTTCTTAACCTCAATTAGTGGTTTAAGGTGTTTGCTGACATATAGGTGTGAAAAAAGCTGAGTTAGAAAAACTAATATTTTCTTTTAAAGAACTATGCGCGGGAAAAATATTAATACTTCACTTTTAGTGCCGGTAGTCTTATATCTGCTATTAATTGTCAAGGCTGCACCAAAATTCTAAAGAAAAACCTGGTTAACAAATTTAACTTCAAAAAAGGAAGTACTGAACTTTTTTCTGCTTCAATTACCTTTGTTGATTTCTAGTGAGAATTGCTCATCGACTTCTAGGAAGACTTTATAAACAAAACGTTTACAAAATTTGGTCTAGAAGTTTGATGTCAAATAATTATCATTAAGTTGTCTAATTTATAAGCTTATTAGTTAGTCATTGATGCCACTGAACAAAGTTTGTCTCTTCTTTTTTTCTTTTGCTTATCTGCATGTCTTCAGAAGATAAGTGTCTAGGTTTCGGTGACTTACAAAGTTACGGCAACCCTGTTCAAGAAGCAACACCAATCGAACAGATGGTTAACGAAGGAGTACGTTTTACTCAAGCTTATTCTGCAGACAGCATGTGCTCGCCCAGTCGAGCTGGATTTATGACCGGTAATAAAAACTGCAATAAAACATTATATTTGCTGTATCAGTTTTTCTTACGAAATATGGCTTATCCACTTTCAAAATTTGTAAAAAATAAAGTTTCTAGGGCGTTTACCTATCAGACTTGGAGTGACTGGAGGCGCCCGAGTTTTTCTACCACAAGACATTGGTGGTTTACCAAAAGACGAGGAAACGATTGCAGAAATGCTTAAAAAATTTGGTTTGTCTAGTAATTGAAAAAAGTCTGTAAAAATTTGCTAGCTTTGACTTATTACATAGAACATATCAAACCTTTTTAAGGATATTACACGGGAATGATAGGAAAATGGCACTTAGGAATTAACAAAGATAACTCTTCTGACGGCAGCTATTTACCTTCACAGCGCGGATTTGACTTCGTCGGTTTAAATCTCCCGTGGACGAACGCTTGGGAATGTGATACTTCTCAAGTAAGTATGAACTAATAAAAACCACTTGAAATACACTTCAAAACTTGCAAAATACGGCACTCGCTCAAATTTTTTTGGGAAAACAACACATTCAAATCATTTCCTGTACGATATTCTATTGTAAAGAAAATTTTGCATCCCGGTAGTTCATCTTTATTATTAATCAAGGATTTTGTTCCTGAGGGTCCAAATGGAACATTGTGTTTCTTGTATGACGGTGATCATATTATACAACAACCAATTCGGTTCAATGATCTCACAGATCTTCTCGTAGACGATTTTCGATATTTTCTAGGTACAGTGGTGTATTTGACCAAATAGCAGTGTTTCTTGCCGATTTAGTACATTTCTTGGTGTTTCATAGCTCGTTTTAAAAATTAATGTTTGGAAAATCTTGATTTAGAAACTTGGTTGGCAACAGACAGCGATAAGCGGCCATTTTTCTTCTACTTCTCCTTCCCTCACGTTCATAGTGCTCAGTTCGCCAATAAGCGATTTTTCGGTAAATCCGTTCGAGGTAAATGACGCTTTTTCTTAACTACTGATGTCAGACAGTAATACCTTGATATAAACAAAAATATAAGTACGAATAAATAAACAAATAAATAATTAAATAGTTAAATAGATAAATAAATAAGTAAATATATATGTATCTTATTATAGAATCCTTAATTCCGAAAGTTGAAGTCTCTAGAAAAATGCTGCTGAATTGTAACTTTCCTGTATAACAACAGAGAAGTAACCATCAATCACTTTATCAATTCTATTTACTTACTTTATCGACTCTAATATTATGGTCTCCACTGTACACATAAATAAATATATACATCTATTCATCTACATATTTATTTATTATTTGTATAAGTTATAAGCCATTGCAGGAGAAATTACACAACTGTTTTACTTGAGATTCCAAAATATCTTAAACCTTATTAGTTATTAAAGTTTGACTTTCAATTTAAAAAAGCGAAAAAGCAAGCTTGTTCCCACTCCGCAACATCTTCTTAAAGTTATTCCCATCAAACTTGCAGAACTGCAGATTTCTGCTTAAAATACTTCTGCAAAGTTGCGATTTAGCTCAGCATCAACAAAACTTAAAGACATTCGATTTTTATATAACTCGAACTCTATATTTCTAAAATTCTTTGTGCCATTTAGTTTTGTAAATCAAACTGTCAGACACAACATCAGTGAAAGTTGAAAAGAAGATGGAAAATAACCGGTCCCACTAAATATTTTTTTAAAAAAAACGCGCTTTAAGCAAAGTTTTTTGCTTTATTAAAATATTAGTATTTGTTCGTCTATTCTTAAATGATCGAAAGTTCTGAGCTAATTAAAAATACAGGATTAATGGTAATGATCATACGTATTTTATAGCTGAGAAATCAGTGGCAGGCTCACTGCCTACTTGCGCCATACGAAACCGTTATCATGTTCAACTTTTAAAGGCTTATTTCAAAAAGATTTTCATTTGAAAATAGGTGCAAATTATTACTTTTTAAGACCGCATTGTGCCACTTTTAATTCAACATTTTTTTAGCCACAAGTTTCATGCTTGATTCCAATGACTATAACAAAGTATTCAGTTCACAAAAAAAGCCATGCAGCAGTAATATTCAACGTATCACAAATTTCACAAATTAGTGTGTCTGAGAACGAAAATTATTTGTAGTAGAGAGATTTTAGCTTTGATATTTGAGACGTCAGATTCAGAAAATGCTTTTAACAGTATAGTAGAAAATCTTTAAATATTCAGAACCATTTCAACAATTTAATCTTTTTTTGTTTTGGTTGTACAAACGATGTTCAACTTCAGTTTTCAAACTTCAATCAACATTTTGAGGTGTAATCTTGTAGTCAGACAAGTCATAATGAATGTAGCAAAAACTTGTGCTCAGCATTTTAGTGGCTAACACCAGAAAGTTTTTGAAATCTTTCTGAACTGTCACGCTTCTTCTTCTGCATGACATGACTCAGTGGAACGAACCTTTATCGCACTGACTTCGCTTCTTCGCCACTGGAAGATTGCAAGAAGAAGACAACACATCTGTTGTCGAGATCTGCAGTCACTCTTTAGATCAACAAAGTTCGGAAAGCTTATCTTGTTACTCCACAGAAATTAGGCAAAATTATTAGAGGAACAAAAGTTTGCGTTAACTATATACTTAAAAGCAAAGTTTATGAAACAGAAGATATAACTTTGAGAATTGCCTGCTATTCATTCTTGAAGTAACAATTTGCAAATAATTCTGTATCAAATGTAATCTCTTGAAATAAGCCCCTTTAAGTTGAAATATATCAGATTTAGCAATTTTGTTCTGCTTTTGAAACAGATTCTGTAAATGACGATTTATGGTTTTTCCCCGTACGAAATATACGCACTTATTTTTTAAAAAAAAAGCAGCGAATTGCTGTCAGTTTTGCGTTATCAGTCGGCACGTAAATTTCGACTCCGTCAAAAATGCGTTGTGTACATACCGAAAATTTTGCTCAAGATGTGCTTTTTGTGCAAATTTAAAGTGTTATTTTTTCGAAAAGTTTTCAAATTTTTGCTTCTATTTTTATTATATATATATAGCTCTTCAAGACAGAGTGCATCCATGAACATATCGAAGAGGTATCTGGCATTCACATGTTTTTGAACATTTCGCTTTGAAAGTCTTTACACTGCAATAATGTTCATCACAAAAAAAGTTTTATTGCTTTACTTATAGGTTTATTTGGAGACAACTTGAGAGAAATGGCATGGGCAGTTGGTGAAGTATTAGACAGAATTAAAGCCGCACGCATCGCTGATCGAACTTTGGTAATACTGATGTCTGATCATGGACCACATCAGGAGCTCTGTTTGAATGGCGGCAGTACAGCTGGTCTTAAAGGTTTTCAAAGATTTTTGCTGTGGATTACGAATAAAAAAAAATAATCTGACATAATTTGCCAGGTATTTCTGTGCTAAAGTATACTATGTTGCTGAAACGGTCTTGTTTTTAGGAGGTAAGTCAAACAGTTTTGAAGGCGGCTTTCGTATTCCTTTTGTTTCCTGGATGCCTGGCACTGTTAAAGCAGGAATTACTTCACATGAAGTCGTCACTTCACTTGACTTGTTTCCTACCTTTGAATACCTTGCCTCTGGTGGAGTAAGCATATTAAATCTTCTAGTGCTTAGTTTATGAAGGATGGATTGAATCACGACTGATTATTTACAGTTGATTTGAAAACGCTTAGACACCAATTTTGTTCGTAGCTGTAAATTTTGTAGCTGTAAATTTTTTAGCAGAGCAGTTCTGAAAAGAGACGTCGAAAAATATACGATGGTGTCAACATTTGGTCTCAGCTTAAAGGCAAACTTTCAAGTCATAAGAAAAGAGAAAATGAACTCCCGTTGAGTATCAAACGGCCAATCTACTATTATTGCAACGAACATTTGATGGCGATACGTATTGGTGCATTCAAGGTGAACTTGAACTCGCTGTTGATGTAGCATACTCCAGGAGTACTTCTACGCATTTTTTGTAATTTGCGCTAAAATTAAAAAATTTCGGGAAGCTGACCTTTAACAAAAGTCTTATTGTTTTGTCATTGTTTTGTAGGTACATTTTAAAACATCTCCAATTTTCAAAAATACCTCTGCTGATATGTATTACGACACATACTGTCCAAACGGGAAACCTATTGACGACTGGTAAAAATTATTCTTGAGAAACGTTTAATCCCCTTTTTTAATTTTTTGTTTGACTCTGATATTGCTTAGGTATGTCTTACAAAGATGTCCAGAAGATAAGCTGCAAGTTCACAACCCTCCACTCATCTATAATTTGAATCGGGACCCGTATGAAGTTTATCCGATTTCACCGCTACATCCAGCAGGCAGTCTGGCTAAAACAGCAGCAGAAAAACTTCGGAAAATACACTTAGCTTCCGTAAGACCAGTCAAACAGCAGCTGGGTAAATTTCCTTGTGACTAATTGGTGGCATTGTTTAGCACTTTCTCAGGTCGCAAAAATACACGCAATTGAGTATTTTCTTGATTTGTATTCGCAGAATTATTTGAACTCTACAAAACATTATAGGTACTTATTCAACAGCAGTTCTTCCCTGTTGTGATCCTCCTGCATGTAAATGCGACAAGTTGACAGAGTACCGTAATCCGGAAAGACTTCAGAGGTACAGAACTGAGTCAGTGGACGACTTTAATGAGAGTTTTGAGGAATTGGCATTGATGAACCGTATAGCATCGGAAGTCTCAGATAAAAAAGAAGGATATGAAGGTATAATGTTAAAAACAACAGGGCGTATTAGCATATCATATACATTTATTTTGTTTTAAATTACAAATGCTTGTCAGTGGGAAAACAAACGGTTTATTTGCTGTTTTTCTTTTTGCATGTGCTTTGCTTTACATTTCAGAGCTGTGGCTTGGTGTTTGTGCTTTTTAAAACCCTAAATTTTCAGGATTTTGTGAGGAGCATGGCTCTAAATGTGTTTGGCGTATAGGGCAACAATTAAGCCTACGTTCAGCATGCGATCTTTGATTAGTGGTTTTGTTTTGTTCTATGATGTTCAAAGGATCTCAGCACTGTTATTTGCAAGCTTCTGCTCCTTCGTTATCTCTAATTTTTTTGTGTTTTGTTCTTGTTCTTCGTGAATTCAGTCAGTTGTTTCTGTATGCCGGCAAAATTTTTTTTCTCAAATGCATGTAATGCTTTTTTGTAGTTTTCAGTTGCGTTTTTTGTTTTCTCCAGTAAGGAAAAATAACTGTAGTTGAATCCAACATATGCGTTACTGTGATCAAAAACAATCGAATTTCACATTAGATTCCTTTTTTAAATGAGCTAACACTTAAATTGCACTTCAAAAATTGATAACAAAGTATAATTTACACTTCAACTCACTTTGGCTGAGGAGAGTTAGAAGCGTTTTGAAATCAGATTAAAGGTACCAGTTTTTTCAATAAAACTGCTAATTTCTGAAAATTCTTGTTTCTATTTCAAATTTTTCTGAGATGGCGTCAGCGGAGAAAAGTGGGAGAAGGAAACTTTGTTAAGTAAATTAACTAATGATTTTTATACATGGTTGAGTAATGGCGCTTGGTAGATAATATACTGGTAAGTCGATCGTTAACATGAAAAGTGTGAATTTGCTGTGTTATAGATTAGTTTGACCGCTTTTTTCTGCATATTTAATCACATTATTTATCTAAAAAGTCATTAATTCTGCACTAATTTGAAGCAAAAGCAATGATTCTGAAGGCAACTGACAACAGAAAATCGGAATAAGTTCTTGAAAAATAGAAAGTCTCTTTTACGGAGGTGTGGAGGAAGTGAGAGGGGAAGCTAGCATATGAAACGAGAGATAAGTAGAGTGCGGTGAATAACGAGGTACTGTTAAAAGAGTAGAAGATTTTGTTAGCAGAGCTACTGCATTTTGGTGATAGGTGAGAAAAGATAAAGAAAAAGTAAAAAATTTCAATGCTTTTGATAAGAAATTGATAGAAATTTTTAGCTGAAATTAATAAACGACAATATTTCTCGCAATAGACACACTTTGAAGCAACATTGGGTATCACCTCTTGTACCATCGGTATTACTATTACCATTGTCTTTCTTGACTTTGAATTGATTCAACGTAGCGAGAAAAAATGCAAATATTTTCTGTTTATTTCACTTTCTAACTGAACGCCTCTAACTTCTAAAAATTACATTTTTTTTTAACTGTATTCGTTTTCTTTTGAAGAGTGAAACAATTAAAAAAAATCACATAAATGATTTTCAGCTTAAAATGAATTTACAAAAAAAATAATTTGCAAATCAAAATTATTGTTATTATCCTTGTTACAACCATTATCACTGCTGTTATCGTCGTCACTGTCAGCACAATCGTCGCCACCACCATTACTACCTTAAATTTCACTATCACTTCTGCTATCGCTACTATTGCAATTATCACTATCACTATCACTACTATCGTTATCACTATCATCACTGGCATCAGCATTATCGCCGTTAGTACCAAAGATAAAAATATTGCCAATGGATGCATGCAGCTTTAAACTGTGATATTCAGTTGTGTTGGTGGCGAGGTTTTTTTGGCCTATAAACGTTGCCGCGTAAGCAGTAGTTGTTGTTATCCACTTTTTCAGCTTAAAAACTTAATATTCTGTTCTTATTAAGCATGTTCTGAGAAGTGTACAATGTGTTAATAATTCATAAAGCTATAAGTGATGCAATTCGTGGCAAGCCTAGATTTTAAGCTGGAAGAAAAAGGGAATAGAAAATCTCCAGCTGTGCAAAGCACCTCCATCTGAACAACTGTTTACAGTTTTCTTACTTTTTTATCGCTCCCACTTTCATATTTCAAGAGTTTCCCAGTCATAAATTTTTTGCGCTAGCCTAAGTTTTAGCATTTATACACACAGACGTCTGTCTGCAGTGAAAGGTAGATCGAATATTGTAAATAGTAACAAATCTGTCAAAAAACGTTGAAGAAGACTAATCGTTTTGAACCTTCCAACAAACAGATTAGAGAAAGAAGGTGGAGAATAATTTGTTAAAGACTTCTTTTTTTTCTGTCTTTAAACCGAATAATACTCAAGTTTTGGAGTAATATTCGTCGCTTTTTAGGTTCTTGGGGAGAGACAGTGACCTACTCTGAAGGAAGAGAAAGTAAAAAAAGAGCTTTCTTGCGAAGAAGTAAACCACCGGAATGGTTCGAACTTTTGCCATTTTTTTAAAACCCAATGATTAGTAATCTTCATTACTACATGCTTTGCTATATATCGTTTCTTCCTAAAACATGTCATGCTTCTAATACTATTACACTATCTGACTTTTTACTTGCATTATTTGAAATAATAACATGTAGAAGAACGCTTGAACATTCCATAAATTAGTCAAATCTATTAATCATTTAAAAATTGTTGAGCAAATACGGAAATGAGCAAATAAAAGTTGTACTGGACTTACATTCCTGTTAAGTCTTTAATTTCCATTCATTACTGTTGCTTGTTAAAAACAATGTAATCTATTCTTTTCCTTGTTTAGTTTTGTAACAGTATCATTGCTAATTGATGTTTTTGTTAGAAATTATTGCACTGATCATATTTAGAAGACAATAGTTGTGTTGGTCTTTGTGCGTCTCTCTGACTAGTCTTGAGGCAACAGGCATACACGATCTCATACTCACGACCGTGAATAAACGAGTATATTAATCAGCCAGTCAATCAACCAGTCAATTAGTCAAATAGATTAGGGTGTTCCTGAGCCGATATATGTCTGGTTTTATGCACATTCTGAAACTTCAAAAAGTAAAGAATGCAGGAGATATGTATGTTTTGAAAACTGTACATAAGATACAAAAAAGAAACCTTTTCGATGCTTTGGTTTTAAATGTACTGCAGCTATGCATTGTACTTTGTGAATTATGGGAAGGCAGAAGAAAAAAAAATGTGTCAGTTTTCTGCACCTAACGTGAAATAAATGTTTAGCCACTGTCATTCGAATATACCTGTGAAACCGATAAACAACATTATTCATTGTTCGTTCAGTTTGATAAGCTGAATGAATCAGTACAATATCGGCTTTTTGTCTTCTAATTACCTGTTCTGTTTCTCCCACTAC
>UXUI01010186.1:3744-15276 GCA_900576705.1 Enterobius vermicularis
GAAGTTGGCATAATAGTTCGGGTTTTCGTTGGGAACTCTTAGTTCAGTTTGTTGCGTGGCTTTTCACAACACTCCTAGTCTTGTTTGTTAAACCTTTTCAAGGTCAATGTTGGTATTGGTAGACAGGGCAAGTATAGTAGCTTTTAATTTGAGAGATGTTTGTCAGATTGGTGGCTGGCTCGAAAGAGGTTGAGGAGGAATAAAGTTTCCGACGGAACACTCTGATTTTTATGTCTTAATTGTTCTTGTGATGCATCTTAGCACAGTCGAGTTCAGGCGCTAAGTTCTCTTAGTTTGGTAGTAGTTGTGTTTTCTGAGGTCGAGATTTTTGCTCGTGAGGCAATCAGTATTTGTTACAAGTTGGTGTAGAACAAATTCGCAGACTAGAAGTTTGCTTTGCTGCAGAGGGTGTGCAAATGCGGGGGTTATTTGGTTGACCTTTGAAGAGATTATGTTGTTAAGTGGGAGGGACGAGGGACGAGTAAGGATTAGCGTTTCAAGTTCTAGGATTGAGATGTGATGTAGCATGAAAGGTTTTAAAATGTAGGTTTTGCCCTGATGATTTTTAGACCAGTTCCAGTAAGGAGGGGTGGAGTTTTTTAAATTCAATTTTGGCACCTGAACATTTATGGCTTGCCAGTTCCTGTTGTTATTTGCTTCAAAATTGTTTTATGATTTTATCCAGTACATCAGTGTTATTTTTTTTACCCGGGCAGATTTTTATGCAGACATTCTCCTGACTATGCTTGGGTTGGGGCTTCTTTTATTTGTCAGGTCTCTGTTTGTTGAAAATGGACTATAGCCGCGAAATATGTATAGACTAGATTGCATTGTTTTGTTTTTCAACCAACGCTGGTAAGCTGTTGGTATTCCAGAAGTATAGACGTGGTTACAGAATTTTATTATAGCACTTTGAAACAGCCTTATTTTACAGGTTAGTTCGTATTATTCATGTAATCTTACTGCACGGTAATAACTGCAAGGCCTTGTTCGGGTTTCTGGAAGAAGTTCAAAGACCGGTAACTGTTGGTAAATTTGTTAATGCTTTGTCGATAGCAGACACAATCTAAAATGAATGTTTTTCATAGCGAGAAGTGGCCGACATTTCCAGATAATTACCTGGACGTGGGTGTCTAGAAGGAAATTGAAAACAAACTGAGATTGAGGAATTTGTAAGAATGAAGAGATTAGAGGTACCGTCTCCAAATTTTCTTCGTTAAAAACCATAGGGGGCTTTATTTTCAAGATATTTTTGTATGGGCCATCGCAATTTATGAGAATTCCATATTCTTGTCTCATCTTCATTACTAATTTTAATGCTAGTTTTGCATTGGGTTCTCTTGTTTTCCGGTCCTTGACAAGATCTATGCCCCAAAACATGCCGGTACCTCTAGAAATTGAGCATCCGGATCATACTTTTATGAAAGCTTTTTATTTAAGGGACAGCTCTCTCTGGACTAAATCTTACCTTACATCCCCAATTGCACAGTGTTTTTGCTTCAGCTTATTCAGTTCTACTTTGAAAAGTTCACCCATTCGTTGCGAATGCTCTAGCAAATTGTTGTTCTTCAGAACTTCTAGGACCCCAAGAACTGCAGCACAGGCTACTGGGTTTCCTCCATACTATACAGTATTAGTCTTCAGCGAATAAAGTGTCTCGTCTTTTAGAACAGTAAACCTTGAGATATTTCTGATCAACCACTGACCGTGTTAAAGTAATCAACTTGACCCCCAAGTGCGTTAGCAATTTCTTTGCGTGTCACGACTGCAGATACTGGGAAGCCATTGCCCATTGGTTTACCCATGGTGATGATGTCGGGTGTAAAATCTGCAATGCATTTGTGAGTTATTTTGACACCTGAGCAGATACAGATGAAGGCACTTCAGTGGATATTGTATAAATGAAGGAGAAATTTGTAGTTTTTATAGTGCATGTGAGGCGGCTGTGTTTTAGCTGAAATCTACCATCATTATACATCTGGTAAGCCCAGAAAGTTTGGCCAACTCGTCCAAATCCTGTTTGCACTTCGTCTATCACCACTAGACCGCCAGCGCTTCTGACGTACCTGAATTTATCGCATTTTTTTCAGCTAGAATTGTGGTAAGACAGTAAACAAGGTTTATTTTTGTTTGAACAATGTGCTGCATTCTGGAAGTATGCTCTGAGAGTACAGGTAGTATATTACCCTGCTACATCTGAAAAGTAGTGGGCTGGAGGCAGTACTTGACCACCACAAGATTGCAGCGCTTCAGCAAAATAAGCCGCAATTTTTCTGTTTTTTGACGTGGCCTAAAAAGAAATTTTTTCTCATACAAACAAACAGTATTTTAAAGACGGTTTTTAAAGATGAAGATGATCAAAAAGAAAGCCGTTTTTTGCGGTCATTTGAGAGTGTTCTGAAGCATTCTAGGGAAACCTGTTGAATGATTTGTTCGACCTCACTGGAGTACTTTTTGCCCACTGCAGTTTTGGCTTCTTCATTGTTTAGTTGCTCATCAGTTAAGCGGTACTTCCCTCGATAAACGTCTGGGCATGGAGCCTGGTATATATGCGTCACAGTTGTTGCAAATATTCTTATTTGTCTTTTCTAGTTGCTTACTTCATTTTTCCTTTTACATTTTCTTTGGTTCTGAGAAATGGAAAAGTATTTTGAGATTATAAAAATTTTTTTGCTGAAAAACCTACAACATGAACCCATTCAGGTTTTGTGATTGAACCGCCGTGTTCAAATTTGTAGGGGCTTAACTGCATCGTTGATGTCACATGACCGTGATAAGCACTGGAGTAAGACATTTAAGTGTTTTGAAATTTCTCGTACTTCATGTATTTAATGTTTAAACCAATATGTTTCATGTTAACAGGGAAGGTGAAAAAAATTTTTTTGATGGGTGCTCAATGATTATTTGACTGTAGCAAAACTTACTGTTCCAGCACAATCGCATCGGTGTTCTTTGTGTAGTCTCGGGCCAACTGTAACGCTAAATCGTTGGCTTCGGAACTGGAATGTTGTTTGGTAGACGATGTTGAGGTTTTCCATTATTTTAGTAGTGAGAATGGTTCTTGCTCTTTAAACATTGAAAACTTTGTTTTAAGATTTAGGGTAAAAAGTGTTACCCAGAATTACAGAAAAAGACTGTTTCAAGCCCGGGTAAGGTTTCCAACAGTTTTTCTGCACACTCAGTAAGTTTTGAACTGACCAGCCGTATATTGCAAGATGACAATGATAACTGCTCATTAATGGCACTATTTACTGTTGGATTACAATGACCGACTGAAATCGGCGATTCTTAGATATAAAGGAATTGGACTTTAAATTAAGATTGGTAAATACAACTAATGGGTTACCATATAGGTACAGCTTACCGTGTTGAACGTTGCTGTTACAATCAATGAAACAATTGCTGTTTTCATCGTACAAATACTGCATGTATGCTTTAGTAACCACGAGTGGATTAGTTTTGTAAAAAATTTCGCATTTGTTCCTGAAGTTTCACATTGCCACACCGCTTCTCTGATAAATTTTCTGTTCAGTTTTTCATATATTAGTTTTGGATGACTTGGTTGTCATTTTTGTTGTTTTACTATTATTATGATGACGATGGCACAATAATGCTCTAGCATCTAGTAAGTTCAAATAGTTTTTCTATTAAAAAAAAATTTGGCAAAGCGAAATAAAACCAAAACGTTTATTTTTACCCGATATACTTGCTTCGTTTTTCCAGCAAATCCTTCCTATGTAATACACCTGAGGACGATGTTGCACAAGCAGGCGGAATCATTCCTTTTACGTACGCAGTAGAATAGGCTGGCTAGCAAAGTACCCAAATTTGGAAACGGAAATTAATCTGAAGAAAAATTAGTTTTGTATGATTATGAAACTTTCTTCGTTGCCAGAAACATCCTTATTGTTGGGGAATAGTAGTAAGACCGTAATCTTTTACCCGCTGCCGGCAACATGTAACAATAGTTCGTGTTAATCAGAAGAAGAAGTTAAATACATTAAATTTTATAGCTGGAGGATAGAATAGGACAAGTTGGGCAAGTTAAGTGGATAAGGGTCTTTTAGCTTCGTTGGCCTTACGGCGGCAGCATCATGAAAGAGAGCCAAAAAAAAGGGTTTGGCAAAGTGGTGTCACTTGACGGTTCAGAAGACAATTCTGAACGCTACAAGATCTATGAAATCAACTATCCTACCGACCGTGTGATGATCATCAAACAGAGAAACAAAAAGGAACAATTATTTTACAACAGTCGTCTAAAAAAATAGAATAACAAAAAATGGCCGTCCGGTAGTTCCTTATGGCATATAGAAGTGCTTGTCAGCCATAGGACACGGGACTAGGAGAAGAAACGAAAGCAAAGCAGGAACAGCGCGGAAACAGTAACTTATTTAGAATTGTTTCCAGTGCGAAAAGAAATTTTTACAGTTTTAATAACGCTCGTAGACG
Organism: Enterobius vermicularis; assembly: GCA_900576705.1. Classification (NCBI taxonomy): domain Eukaryota; kingdom Metazoa; phylum Nematoda; class Chromadorea; order Rhabditida; family Oxyuridae; genus Enterobius; species Enterobius vermicularis. The sequence continues at coordinate 8,194 of UXUI01010186.1, forward strand.
ATAATAGATTGTCTTTGACATTTGACTGACCAAACAATGGAACGATAGAACAGTCGAAAAAATGCTAGAAAAAGACTAGAGATTGCTTGGGCCAAGGTTTAAAGTATTTTTATATAATACGTCGACAGCGTTTATTAGGTTTAATACTACTGAAGGGAACCAGCATTATTTGTACAAATATGATAACTGAATTGTTTTCTTTCTCAGAAAAATTTCATTGGTGATAACGGCGATGACAACGACAACAAACAGCAGCATTCAACTAGTTTATCACCGTCTCAACTTTTAGTTAAAAATAGTTTTTGCGCTGTTCAAAAATTCCCATGTTTTGAAAATGGAAAAATTTGTTCACAGCGTTAACGCGGAATATTATGCATTGGGGAGAAACGTCTACAGGAAAGTTCGTTTTGTGTTGAAGAAATATAGAGTTTTTCGTTTAGGTCTTTAACTTTTTTACATTACATTTTATCAGTAAATAGAGCAATTCAACTGGTTAATTTTGAGCAGAAAATATAATTTTTTACAGCATTAACTATTGCGTGAAAAAACACAGTTTTATAAGTGTGCTCAATCCTTATTAGATTTGATAAAGTACCATATATAGATTTAGGCTGCTAAATTGATTTTTTTTCATGTTTTCGTTTAATTAAACTGTCACTACACTGTAGACAAATCTGACAACATGAAAGTTTTCCTTTTTTTTTTCTTCCTCTTTATTCGGCATATGAAAAAACAATTTCTGAACTTTATATCAGTCAGCTGCATCTGAATGTTGTCCTATTATGTTTCTTTGTTGTTTACAAGCACCGATTCTTGGAACGTTTGAGTATAATGAGTAATTACCAACAACAGCCTTTACACAGCTCTGAAGACACTTTTTTTCAATAAATCAGTGGGACGGATTGCAGTTTCCTTTTGTTGCGCCATATAAATCAAATTACCATCTAAAATTCTTTTTATAAAATTCCAACTTCCAAGTTTTTACGGTCATTGTCTCAAACTAAGCCAATGCAGTCAGTAACAATAATGTGTAAAGATTTACAATATTACTTGAGGTATACTTATGAAAATTTATTATTAGATAGTATGAAAAAAGCTGATGCCTAGCTGTTATTAAAATGATAGTTTCTTTGGTAAGTGAATAAAACACGAAAACTGAGCTGATAAGTTCAATCGGATATCTGCTTTTAAATTTTCTTTTTTTGATTTATCGTTTTTTTCTGCAATTTCTTTTATTTTTTACTCTTTCTTTAATTCACTAGACCTCAAAGCTTCTACAGTTTATCAATTAACACAAAAAAAGAAACTATTGTAATCTGTTTCAAAATTATCTCGGATAAATTTCTTTGAATGTTACATAAGAATGTCCTCCCAATTCAATTTTCTATAGATACTCAGCAATTGCACAGTTATTCACTTGAAGGATCAAAATACCGAATAAAACAGTGACTGTTTTTTTTTTTTTTGTTCTATATTATTTTAGTAAATCAATTCAGCTATTTTTTCAGGCTTATTTTTATGTTTATTGCTTCACTGTCTCAGAAACTACAGCTTGAAAAACTGGTCCTACTGTAGAAGAAAAAATTGTTATTTACATTTTTTTTCAGGGAGAAAGCAGAAACTTCCTTTTTTCTTACTGCTTCTTTTTGACATTTAAAGGTTATACTATTTAGCAGGATGTCAAGTTCAACTTCAAAAAAGAAAAAAAAAAAAGAAACAGTAAGCTCTTTTTACTCCAGCAATAAACTTAAAGTACAACATTAAATGTTGCATAAATCTGGTGACTAAAAACATGATTAAAATACAAAAACTTAAAAATTGATAGGGAGCAAAAAAACAAGTTAAAAAAAAGGAAGTTCGCAACGAAGACTGCAGAGTACTTTTCAAACAGTAACTTCCTCTTCCCTGCTGTACCTTCATAAAAAGTTACTAAGAAGTTATCATCAAAAACAAAAAAGTCTTTTTGAAGAAGACAAGAAAGTGTTTTTTTATTACCTTTGATAACAAATCATTGACAGAATGTTGAAACAAAGTCAACACTGTTTCCTCTGTTAAATATATCTCAAAAAAGTTTTGAAATCTTCCCTGAATGAATAAGTTTATAAGTACGATAAAAATAGCAGCAGAGCATGTAAACTTAGTTGTTGTTTTAAACCACGAATCATCAGTTTAAGCCGTCTAAATAATCTTTTTTGAAAAAAAAAACTCTTGCTTAAAGTTTCGTAATTCTTCTAATGCCTCAGACAAAGGTAAGAATTTTGAACCTAAAAAGTAAGACGAAGAATTAGCAAAAATAGATATCAGGCTGACATATTTGACAATTTGTTTAAAAATATTTCATATTTGGAACTTTAAATTAGTTTCACTACATCCTTTAGACCAGTTTTGATTTTGTCATTCATCACTCTCTTCAGATTGGTAAAGTTTAATGAACCATTAGCTTCAGAAATATCACATTACTTGCAACAGGGCTAATAGTTTTTATACAATTTGTCTGCAAGTGGTTTCACAAATTGACTGTTATTTCAACCATTGTATCTGAAAAAGATACGCAGTTCAAACTGTTTTGCTCCTTACTTTTATTCAAGTCCAACTCGTAACATAGATGATATCACCAAAAAATTATTAAAAGTAATTATTGGACTTTACTTTTCGTCTTCACCGTCACAACCGCTGCAACAAATTACGGATAACTGGAGTAGCAAAAAGTTTGATTATGAAAACTTTTCTAGATTGACTTTGCTTTCCAAATTTAGTTGTTTAAATAGATAAGGCAGTAAAAAAACTAAAACGTTAACGCTTGAATAGCTATAAATATAAATTATGAAATTATTTTAACATGCAGTATAGTTTAGTTTCATATTAGATTTTATTTAATGGTTTTCTGCAGTATTTTTTTACTTTTTTCTTCTCGATAACTGATAGAATTTAAACGCATATCAACAACTGCGAAACGTTCCATCACTTAAAAGACATAGAACGTAACTTTTTGCAAAGACATAAGTTATACTAAGAAGAAATCTGGCTCAACCGTCGAAACGAAATTATAACTAAAAACTCTAACATACAACTGAATCGTTCAAAACGGCAAAAATCTTTAATATTATTTTTTCCAATTAGCGATATGCAAATGCAATAAATTTTTGTCCTGTATGTTGAAATTTCTATTGCGACTTAACTAAAACTAAGAACTTTTCTCGCTCTTAAAAGAAACTCTAAAGGTTCCACTCCTTTTAGCCAGTATTCGATTACACTCTTATTACACAAAGCTACTTAGCCAGACAGACGATACTTGAGCAGTTTGAGAAAGACGATTTATGTACAACACTAAGAACGACCGAAGACAAGCAAATCACCGGAAGAAAACCAGCAGACAATAAAAGAGGTAAAGAAAACAACATTGTATCACAAATAACTGTATCGACATAAACAAAGCAATAACCTCTATCACGCGAACCGGAATCCCTGTAACAGATAATTCAAAATCAAACAGATATATAGACACGCGAGAATTACCAAAATTAAAAGTGAACTTAAAAATTAAAAAAATCAAAAGCTCTGCAATAACAGAATTTCCTCTTTGTAGCTTGGAAAGAAAGGAAAGAAAGACACTGTAAACATGCTTTGTCCTCTGTTTATGTAGTTTATCTCGCCTGCCTAGGAAAAACATCTCGTCGGATCACGTTTCTTATAACTCCAAAACAACTGGCCTTAAGAACCGCAGAAGCCCCGTTATCGAGGCTGAAATCTGCACGGCCAGATCGCTTCGTTCCCAGTCAGTTTCTCGGCACTCTTGCACTTTGACAGCCCCGTATATACATTTGTAGAAGAAGTCTGTTTTATCAAAGAAAAGCCACTATCTACTGCAGTATCAAATAAAAATTTCTTTCTTCTGATTTGCCTAAATACAATTAGTAAGATTTACCACAATAGTGAAGATTTGGCATATATATAACATCAAAATATTATTGTTCTACTGTACCTAATCAATAATTTTGGTTAGATTGAAATTTCAAGAAAAAAAACACTGTTTAGTTATCAGTAATTTCTCTAACAGTAAGCAAATTTATTTATTCCAGTTGAATTCTGAGATTTTTCTTGATGTGATTTCAAAAATATGCTACAAGAGGTAATAGTCAAGCTAAATTTGCGCAGTTACCAGGTACCACCTATGTTTATGTCATTTTTACCAGGAAAATGCTGACCGCTATAAGTTAAAGAGGAAAAAGCCTTTATAGCTATTACAGTTACTAATTTATAATGAAAAACATTTGAAATTTTAATTGTTTGGAAAAAGAGCCCCGAAAAGGAAAAAAAACAAAATGAGTTCTAAGAACTACACAATCATGAGGTTTCAAGTATCTGACAGAAAATCGTTTGTAATGGTTGACCCCACAATTTTTTGAAGCTAGAAAACTACTCTTTTGGACCTTGGTATTTGCCAGTAGATCCGATATAGTACAAATTCTTATTGTAGGCCTGTAAACAACCCTAAGTTAGTACCAGAACTCTCTCCTTTGCTGCCGACATATTTTGAGTAATACGGCTCGTACCCATGCAGTTAAGCACAGCTTTATTCAACTTTGGACCGTTTCGGCACACAGGTAGAAAATTTAATGAGAACAATTCTTTATAGTCTTCTGCTAAAGCCAACAAAATTATAAGTTGAATCAAAACCGAATCATAATGAACTAAATGACGATAAACCCAGAAATCAGACAGACAGACAAAAAACAACATCTAACTAGGAAACAGAGTCGAATAAAAGGAAATAACCAAAACTGTATCTCAGGCAAACTAAATAAAAAAAACAGTTGTTTGTCTTAAACAGCAGTTCGATATACTCCCTGAAACATTGAGCAGACTGCTACCTAAGGCGGCTTATGGCCTTTTATTTCCCGTTTACAGATTCTCCGCAAATCAAGAAAAAAAGTTGTTCTACGTCAAACCTGAAAATTTTGTTTTGCTTACAGTCGGAGTACCTTAATCTGATTGTTCATTTAATATGCTAAAACAGTGCAACCAGATGGTAAAAAATTATTGTCATTTAAAATCATTTAAAACTTTGGTTGGAACTTAAAGTAAGCTTCCTTAGCATAAAACAACTGATACTGCTACTAAATTACTAAAAGAATTCTCGATCTTACAGAGAGAGTGGCAATAAAACGCCCAAAAGATAAACAAACACAAGATTAATAGAGGAGCATTGTTTTTTTACAAAACATATTGGTGTTTTTACCTTTTGACCAGCAGGTTTAATAGAGAAGTTCTACGGTCTGTGAAGTGTTGCTTTCTGTGAACTTAATAAGAATATTTACGACTCAGCACACAATACAATTCTCCTCTATTTCCAGCATCATTAAATAAGCTTTGAGGACTACGACTGTCAAATAAATTGTAAACAATTTAGGCAATTAGTTCTTTATAAGTCATTGTAGTAATACAGTACTGTTGTCACAACTGTTATAATGTAATCTACCATATAACTAATTTGTGTGTGGTAATATGTGAAAAAATAGCCATTTTAGGGAAGAGCAATTCAAATTCAGCCTCTTCTTCTTACGCTTGCTTTCTCTTAGACCTTTTTGTCTGAAACTAGCTTTGATAAGCTTCCCGTACACCACCATTTGGTTATTGGGGTAACGAACAACTTTGATTACTTGTTATTCTGTAAAAGGTAAATTGATCAACTGTTGCATTCGTTCAACTTGTATTGCGCTAAAGACTCACGTGGTAGGACAAATCATTCTATCTGAAGAATTATCTGTTTAAGGACTGAGCTGACTATGGTTTTAACAAACTTTAGTGGAACAGTACAGTAATTTGGTCGAAAATTGCTGCGGTATAGAACAAAAAATGAGTCTTAATAATATAAAAATAGAACATAAATCCAATACATAACTAATACATCGGACCATCAACCTCAAAGTTTCTGGTAAGGTTTGCCTCTCTGTAAGTTAGTAAATTTCTTTTGAGCGTTTTACGCTACCTATCATAAAATATCCACTCTCTTAGGAAATTGTCAATATTCAGTACAAAGCAAATAAAAAAATTATAATTGTGTACCTGCAGATTAACAATCAAAGATTAAATAAAAAAGTTATTGGTTTTTTTTCTTACACCAACTTAAACTGACGATATCAGTGTAAGAAAATATATTTTTACAACTAATTGCCCTATAGATGTTTTATTCCTTCATATAGTAACTTTTGCTTTTCGACTTTCGTTTGCATTAAGACTGTACTTTATGGCTTGCAACAACCAAAACTGGATATAGAGTATATGAGGACAGGAATGAAAAAGACGCCACTAAGTGTAAAAAATTACTAAAATATTTTTTGTAAAATAAAAAAGTAAATCCATTAAAATTCAGTAATTTTTACTTTTACATCCTTTTTTTTTTTTTTTTTTTTGTTCACACAAAGGCTTTTAAAGAACTATTAGAGCTTTTAAGACCAAATAATACGCTTCTTATTTTGACAGAAACAGATATTCATCGACAGCAGTAAGATCTTTAGTTTTTAATAGACGTTCACTGTAGTCGTTTAACGACAAAAATTAAAAGTTCTCTGAATTCTTGCTTGTAATAAATATTTGGAAAGCAAATAAATTTTCTTCTAAATTTTTAGCATACCTATTGGCCTGTTTTTAGTGCACTTTGCTGTTACGCAAGCAATGGGGAATGTATAATCTTATTTCTTTTAGTTTGTAGAATGAATACTACTCAAAAGTATTATCTAAAAGGCCAGCAGGCAAGAGAAAATACTGCTTGCTGGCAATATTAAGCAATTCTACTTGATAACACCAATGGTATAGTTGCAATAAGACCTAGAGGTACATCTGTAGCAGGTAAAAGAACAAAAGCAAACATATTGAAGAGAAGTCGCCATGTAATGCCCGCCGCGTCCGTTGAAACCAGTTTAACAAAGATTCAACCGGCGACTGAAAAAACACGGATAACAAAATTAGGTATAAATAATCTGAAAATAAAAAAAAAAAAAGAAACTACAAAGTGAAGTATTCCCTAAAGAAAGGTAAAAAAGAAATATATTTGAGATTTATATCAGATTTTATGGTAACTCA
>UXUI01010191.1:1165-15245 GCA_900576705.1 Enterobius vermicularis
ATCATTGCAGAAAATGTCTCCTCAAAAAAATCGTCCGCTATAGTTGCTGCTTTTGGATGTTGTTTGGGGACTCCAAAAGCTCTCTTGGTTCAGAAAGATTAGTTTTTTTTAGCTAGTGTATGTAACCGAAACAACAACTTTTCTTGGAACATTCAAGTATTGTTCGCGGAGTTAACTTCCTCCGCTTTCTCTCCTTCTTCTTTCCTGCCGCACATTGTTTTTGTTCACAATTTTTACCAGCTCCGCACGAACGGTCAATCAGTCAAAGACCTAAACGACATTTATATATGTACATGTTGTAGACCTTATTAATGCTTGACATCGAAGCAACTGTTCAAAGGAGTATAAATTTTCATGAATGATTTCAGCGATGATCGGTGTTGGTTGTGGAGTTCGGCAAGCTCTCTGATTTGATGGCTGTTGTAGTATCAGCAAAATTGTTTAGCTGATTTCAGACATGTCTTACTTTTCATCTCTTTACCTTCAATTTTTATTCCTTTCATGAATACAGAATTGAGACAGGTGATTTGTGTGGCATGGAATTTGTGAATGTCAAGTAAATGAATGATTATGGATATACAACTGTTATAACAATATTTTACGAACATAATTACTAGTCAGTCTTTTACTGCAATAAACTGGAGATTACACATCTTACCGGAAATTTTTCTTTTCACTTTTATTTGCGCGTTACCGTTCTCTCTTTTTCTTCTGCTAGTTTTTTTTTTTTTATTTTTTCCTGTTTCATTTCACTTTTTTTTGCCTCGACTCATCCACAAATGCTCATTGCGGAAGTTTGTTGCACCTGAGAACTGTAGAAGTATAAAGAGAAGAAAGTCAGTACTACGGCATTTAAGCGTGCCCATCACTAAAAATGCTTTTTTATTTTCAACCTGTATGTAGTTTTCCTCCCTTCCTGACTGATGAATGGTAATTCCAAATTTCTTTTCATCCTTCTTGCTAACTTGCAAACGTCCTATCTCAAAGTTCCGCCTTAATCCTTACGCCGTTTCAAAGCACCTGTCTGCTGATCGTGTGTGTAGCTTATTTATTTTTTAGTAGCAGTCATAGGAATTTTATAGGTTTATTTCGACTTTTCATGCAACTCTCTTACATCTTTTTTGACCATTTTTTGAATTCTTGAGGGTACCCTTGTAGTCACAGCATTTTATTTGTGCACGTAGAACTTGTTGGTTCAGTATGTAAAGTAACCTCTGAGGTTACTGGAAAAGGCCTTCTGGAACATGTATTTGCATATTTACAGTTTGAACAGTACATAAGTCGCATATATTTGTATATTAATCAGCTAATCATTTAGTTAATTTGTTTATTTATTTAATTGTGTTAGAAAGATCATTTGTTAATTCTGTAATTTTGTGCTGCTTTCTTACATGCATCCCTCAGCTCCTTATTGTCTTCGCATGAGCCTGGAAAGGCTGGCGAAGTATTAGCCCATACAAGGAAACTTGTTGGAATGGTTGAGGGCGAAATGGTCGTGGAACCGTCCTGAGTTTTCTATTCCTTTATAAGTGTGTCAAATTTCAATTATAATTGTTGTAGTATTAGCAGCTCATCGAGAGAACAACCTTTTACTGTAAAGTCGACACTTTCGCCAGACTCACGCTCGATGGCACCGAGAAATTCAGGGTGTCCACGTTTGGAGTTGCAGTGTTACTTTATAAAAGAACAATTTTATTATTCTTCTCGACCACGTTTAAGCTACTTTTAAAGACTTGGTGCTCTAATATTCACCTAATAGCTGTAGCTCTACAAAAACTATTCCAGCCAAGAGTAATATGTGGGTTGAATTCAGTTCCTAAATTATTGATTTTGAAGGAAGCTACCACCACAAAAAATTAATAAATACCGAAATATTTTTTAAGGAAAGGCGTGAGATTCAAAAAATTTGATTTATACCTACTACTGCTGAGCGGTAGAATATCCGCATCCCATCATCGTCATAGTACTCTCGGGTCCATCTAGACCCGTCGCCACTCTCGCATTGATTTGTCAGCATTATACCCTTATATTTCTCACAGTACCGTTCATTGGCTAGGAGGGTGTATTTAGCTAAATATCTAAAAGCAGATGCTCAATGATGAACAAAGAAGAAAAAATCACTTGATTTCAAATCTTCAATTACGTCGGGAATACCCGCTCATTGGATACTTTGTATGAACCAGCCAAGTGACTCAAGTAACAAGTTACCCTGGACTAAAGCAGTTGGTAGTTGCAAAACTAGAACTTTAAGTTAAGAGCAGTAGAATTTAAACACTTCTCCAAAGGCAAATGCTCCGTAGATACCAAAATGTGGCCTCCCGAAAAAATGAACTCGAAAGTTACGTAGCTACAAAGCGCACTGAATGCTCATTACACTACACAGCGGCGTCGGAGAGCCATCCTCAAACCCCGTAAGGATTAAAATATAATTTTAGCATCACACCATTAAAAACTATCAACAAGTAAACAGGCAAGATTGACACTAATATAGAGGAGTCAGGTAGGATGGAGAATTTCGAGTATAAAAAAAATGAATTTAGGTAACGGTAAAAAAACGCGTTTCAGATTATATGAAATGACGGAAAAAATCAACACACCTTTTGCGAAAAAGTAGTTGGTGAGCAACAAAAACAAGGAAAGGATTTGGGAAGACTTGCTGAATAAACGATCAGAAATTCCTAGAGAAGAGAAATAAAAATAAAATAGTTGTAATTTCTCCTTTTTTTCTTTTTATTCTTTCCATTTTTTATTTTTATTTTTTTTTACTCTACTCATTAATTTAATTTCTGTAATAACCCTTGAACCATTTCGTTGATGGTTAATTTTCATGACGGACGCTAATGTTTTGTGTGCTGAGAGAACTGATGATCACCGGTTGCGTAACCCAGAAACTTTTCTTTTTAACATCCGACTTCTAGTGTTTTTGAGTTGGTCGCTAGAACGGAGATAAGGATGTCAGTGAAAAGAGAGAATTTGCTAAACTATGTAATCTGTTTAATCGTATGCAAAGAAGAAAAGAGGATACGGAACGGATGTTTTGCGAGTAGGGGAGATGAAATGGGGACGGGGAGGCAGAGGAGGAGAATTGGGATGACAAAGGTAATGTAAAGAATGCAGCATTACGGGTGGCGCGCTTTCAATAAGTAGGTGGTTGTAAGTATTTGAAAGGAATTTTTGAAATTGCGTAATAAAGCGATTGTTTGGTGGGCACAATGCCAAAGCACGATGCATGCAGGCAGCCGTCTAAAAGAGCAGCGAATAAACGGAATTGCGTGCGTGTTGCGTTCAGAGTTTTTTCTTTTTTTTTTTATTTATTTATTTTTTTTTATTATTATTGTTGTTATTATTGTTTTTTTTATTCTTTTTCATTTTTATTTTTATTTTTTGATTTTTTTGAGAGAAGAGCGAACAAAGCGAGTGATCGATCAGTAGTTTGTGAAAAGTGCTGTAGCAGGCGCGTTTATATCGACACGGCGGCGCAGAGGCAGCTCATTTCAATTTTCAGGGCTATCAGATGTACAACGCCCGACAACTTTAAAGCTAGAAGAACCAAAAGCCCATTTTTTTTTTCTACCCAGTTCCAAAATTTCTGGAAAACGCATAACGTCCCTTTAGCAGCGTTGGTTCTCGCTGATTTTGGCTGCATCTGGTTGATGACGGTGTTGATGATTATTGCATCTCTGGAATTCAGATTGTTACAAATTGATAGTGCAGAAGTTTACTGATGCTTTTTTTCAGGTGGTCAAACATCTGGTGGTTTTTTCTAAATAATTTTGTTTTCGTTTTTTTTATTTGTTTAAGGTTAATTATTTAGCGTCATTTTTTTTTTTTTTCAGTTATCCATGCTTTTACGCGGTCGCTACCTCTTGTTAGGGATTTAAAAGTGGAGTTCTAAAGCAATCATATTGGATGGCGCGGATATTGGCATATTTTTAGGCATAAAAATTTTCGTTATCGCAACATTTCTTCTGTTAGCTTTTTCATCTTTTTTTTTCTCCTTTTTTTACACACATTTTTCAAAATATCTTGATTTCAATCTAGCGAGAATAAATTGTAGTCTTTTATTTTTCCCTTTCAAACGTTTTCAATAGGCTTGTTATATTTGCGGGTAAATTAGAGCCTTGGATCTTGATATCGTGCATAAAGTTGTTGAATGCCATTCATTTGTTCTGTTATTCTGCTAAGTGTACATATTTTTACTCTAAACTGATTATTGAATTAATTCATGAAAAAAAAGGGAGTCGAAAAGAGGCTGACTCTATATAATATGTATTCTGTACAAAGCACCATTCTGCCCTGTTCGTAGCTGTTGGCGAAAGGGAAACTTGAAAGTACTATTATTTTTTTTAATATTTCACTGGTTATTATCGCTTGCAGAAATATTATATGTAACTATTGTGGCAGCGTTCTAGTTGTCGACTATCTTCTGTGTGTTCTGCGTGTTTCATTTAAAATTTCAAGTGTTGCTTTATTGAGAATGCCAAATAATCGTAAGCAGTTTTTATAATTTGTTTATGCCTTTTAAGTTTTACTGTAATAATATCCTCTTTTTTTCTTCTTTTCATCTTTTATACTACCTCTTTTGTAACTACAAGAGTAAGCAATGAGATTGAAAGGAGGGTTTGGTATGGCGGGGAAGCAGTTTTAGTTTTGCTGAGGAGCAGAGATGTTCGTGTATCTAGTCATTTTCGCATATAATTGGCTTGCTTTGAGTCTCTAGTTTAACGACTTCCACGAAACTATGTTAGGGTATTTCAGTTCTTTTTTTTTTTCGTTTGATATTTTCAAAGACACCAGTTCCTTTCCTACTCTCACCAAAAAAATTTTTTTACAAAAAAAATCTAGGCTGTAGCGTATATCAAGCAGTTTTAACACTATAAATTTTATGGCATTTTTTATATATACTTAATGGATGCCAGATAATATACTGTTTTAGAAAGACGAATTCTACAAAGTTGAGATCAATTTTTTGTTTTTCAAATTAGTAGCAAAATAAAAATAAGGTGCACTTAGTTTTGATTTCACTTGTATGAGAAAAACCCAGAATTTGGTAAGGTAGTGATCTTCCTTCACCTACGATTATCGTCTCAAAGTTTAGAAGCTTTCTTATTGGTGAGAAGATTTAGCTTCAAATTTAGATGCACAGTGTGGTAACCTAGTAATTATATTAGTATTTATGGAAGAATTGCTTAATCGTCTTAAAATACTGCATTATTTCCTATGTTTAGGTAGAGAAAAGATACCAGAAGGTACACTTTGTGTCGTTTGTTCGGATTTAGCATCGGGTATTCATTATTCAGTAGCTAGCTGCAATGGGTGCAAGACATTTTTCAGGCGTGCTGTAGTGGTGAGCAGTTTTTCTTCATATCTTTCTTTTTTTACAATCAACTTTTCTTCGTATATTCTGTTGACCGGAGAAGAGAAATGCCATTTCAATATCTTCTTGAACCATTTTTTGCTTATACATACCTTTTATAGTACTAGACATTTGTAGTGGGGGAAGTAAATCTTTTCGGTTATTTCGTATGTGTTGTTGTCGTCTAGACTTTGCCTTGGAGAAATAAGAAGTAGAAGGTTGCTCAATTTTTAGTGTTGCAGTCTATTTGTTGTTGATTAAAACAATCTTTCAGAACAAACAGACTTTTCAATGTCAGTTTACGAACGAATGTATTGTAGACAAATGTAAGTTTCAACTTCTGACATACCGTTGATCAAATAATAGTTTATTGCTTTATTTAGTCTGGAAATCAAGGCTTGGTGGTTGTTTTGAAAATTTTTGCTGGAGTATATTTTTGACTCACAGAAAACCAGTGGATTACATAACTTTTTAGATTATTGCGATTTTTACTCTAGTTGGTTGAGGTCTGTTATGTTACTTTTCTTTTTTGTTATTAAAAATTTTGTTTATTTTTTGGTCCAGCTAACACTTTGTTGACGGTGTTTTTATGCATTACGATTTCTTCAAAACTCTATTGCAGCTGTAAGATGTGGCTGCCGCAGTTGTCGCTTAAAAAAGTGTTTCCATATGGGCATGGATCCAAATGGTATGTTATTTGAATTTGTTTTTTACCATTATGATCGTTTTCTTACATTTTAAGGTTGTTCAGTACAGTGGCAGTTCTCTGTTATGGTCCTGTAGATTTTTCAATTTGATAATTTCAGCGATACAACATGATCGCGACAAGATCCGGTATACGAAGAGAGCAAAAAAAATCAAAGAGGAGGAGGCTATGGATGTCACAGAAATTACCAGTGGAAAATCGGTTTTTTTGAAGGAAGAAGCTGAAAGCCCTCCGAGTACACAGTACGCATTATTTTATTCTGTTTTCATTTTTTTTTTTGTATGAGAATAATTTTCAGTTTAGCAGTAGACACGATTTAAAGGAACTTCCGAACTTCCAAGGTTTTCGTTTTAGAGGGAATGATGATGTTGCCAACTTGTCGAGCCCTTCGTCTAGTGCTGGGCAAGCTCCTGCGAGTAATGACTCAGGGTCAGGAACGGGCGTTGACGAGAAAGCTACAACAAACAATGGAACATTGCAAGGTCCAGCAATTCCTGGCATTGACGTGCCAGAACCACCTCCTTCAACAGAAATTAAAAATATAAAGGTATTTGCCGGTAGTTGCGTTACATTGGTGACGACAGCTTTAATGAATTCATTAAATGACTTGATAATTATTTTGTAAATTTTGGAAATTGTATTCGAAGCCTTATATTCAAAATCAGAATAATAGACCCTTTCTGATTTCAAATTCTGCTTTTACAGCAAGACGTTCAGGAGATGCTTGGGCATTTGTTGAAGTTGGAACAAAAGGTTATGGACGTTCGTTGCGCGAATCGTTTCCCGTCACATAATACTGTGGCTTCTTGTGTTTTTGACAGGAAGCTATTAGAAGACCAAGAATGGCTGCGCAAGTATCAAACGCATGTCGTAAGTGGTAATTTATTGCTCACAGCTTTAGGATGCTTTATCCTAAGCTGTGTTTTTTCATATAACGTGTTCCTCCACTGGTTTTCATCAATTTAGAAGTCTATTTTTCGACTTCACAAAGTCTATAATTTTTTTGCTATTTCAAAAAGTTTTGGTTTCCAGTGTTTCCACTATGAACCAAAGCCGTGCGAAAGAGAGAATATGCGGTATTGGTTTTGCAAAGACCTGACGCTTTTAATCGAATGGGCGAAATGCTTACCAAACGTTGACAATTTGGGCCTTCTTTTGAATGATAAAGTGTGTAACTTGTGAAGACTATTGTTATAGAGGCTTTGTAAAGCAAGTTTTCACTTTTTTTTTTGGGTGAAGCTGGATCACTGTTGTTATTTTAGCTAGCCTTAGTCAAAGCTATGGCGCCTGTATACCCGTTGCTTCAGTTGGCGTTCTATTCTTGCACACATGACATAAGAATTAATTTTGGATCTTTTGGCCCCTCAGACAGACTTTGTGCTTTTTCAAATATTTGCGCAAATGCTAGTGAGTGACAGATGTACATTCTTCCTTTAACGGCGTTTTTTCATTTTTCTCAAAAAAGGAGATGAAGCAGCTGGAAAGGAAGCATTTTTCATTTGAAGGAATGTCCTTGGACTCAAATGGAGGTTACGGTTCAGACATGCCCGGTTTTTCACGGAATTATGATGGACCATATGTCAACCGATTGTGGTACCCGGATGGGAAATATCTGGAACGGGAAGAACAACAAACGGATCCTACTATGTATTTTTTTCACATTGCTGGATTCTTTCCATATTTTTGTTTTCGTTGTATTTATTTTATAGCTCTTCCTGAGGCTTTGAACATGAGTGATTTCTGAGGAATTCGTAATGTGCATTGTTTACAGTTCACTCTGTCTTTAGGAAGAGAACACCTCCTGTTCATACGCTTTTACTTGATAGTGTTTGCAATCAGTTTGTCAAGTATGGCATCAACGAGAAGCACATGGTTTTATATAAACAAATGTTGTATTATAATCCAGGTTCCTTCTCTTTTTCTAGTTGCATGAAGTAGTTGTCATAATTAAAGAACAGTCACCAGCTGCGAGGGGTAAGAATGATAGAGTTATTCAAAACAGATTCAGTTTACTTAAGCACATTACAAGATAATATCTAATTTTATAGACCGTCAGATTATTCATGGGGGGTCATCAACATAAGTAGAACTTTTGACATATCCGCACTTCCTGTACTGATTTTGTCTTCAGATGCTGATGGTCTTTCCAGTCGCGCGAAAGAAGTGGTTACTGCAGAGCGTATCAAAACCCTTAATCGTCTTTACTGGCTGCTCTCAAGGGACCGTAACTCAGTTCAAACTGCTGAAGCATTCTCCGCTCTACTTCTAATTGCATCTACCCTTGCTGTAAGTTAGTGTGTCACGAAGTACAAGCTTTTTTAATAGCTTCCTACGTTATTGACACTTTGAAGTTAATTTCTGGAGAAGCACTACGATTCAGTTTTTTCAGCGCATTGCTTCGTATCTGAAACGAACTTTTGACATTACTCACATATTTGGTCCTGCTAACGACCTTATTGACCAGCTTATTATTATTGGTCTCTGAATTGTCTAAAATAGTCGAAAACCCGGTGTTCAAACACGGATTGGGAGGTTTTATTTTTCCTGTTTAAGCGGGGTTCTGTCCGGTGACATAAATTAGAGAATATATTAAAATTTTTTGTATTCTCGACTCTTGTTTTGCTGTTGAAATATTTATATATTTAGTATTACATAGTATGATTTAAAATTAACGGTTATTGTGTAAGAAAGGTACGGTTTTCCTGTTCCTCTTTTTTTCATTAAGATTTAGGAGAGCTTTGCTCGTTGTTTTATTATATTTACCACTGCGGTCACTCTGTGCCGGTGTTCATTATCCTGGTGTTTTTCATTTCATATTACTTTTTTAAAGTTGTGATTAGTTTTATGATTTAGTTTTTGGGACTGGGAGTTTAACGAACTTTGCTTTTCGGAATGTAATGTTAATTTCCTCTTTAGTGTAAGAAGTTCTTTAGCATTAGGAAAAGAAGGTCGTTGGTCCGACGTTCTTGCTTTCTTGAAGTAGTGGTTGTTTAGTTAGGAACTGCAGGTTGCTGCGTCGTTCGGGTTCACCTTTGTTGTTGTTGTCCAATTATCGGAAATTTTTGTGTGAATTAATTTTTTTTTTCTGTTTAAGAGCAAAAAGCGTCTTAGTTTGTTGTTCGCAAATTTTCGCTTATTCATTTCGCAGTTCGATGCGAATTTTGCAGGTTTTTATGTTATTTTACAAAGAAGTTTCTAACTTTATTATACTTCCTTTTTTATTGTTGCAGGAAGATTTTAATTCTTATCGATTATGCGGGAGTCATTGTTTTGTTTTTAATCAATACTTTGTAAACGTTGAAATTTCTATTTGTTTCTTGTTTGATTTTTTTTTACAAATTTGATTTTAACGTACTAATATATGTTTTAATTTCGACTTTTTCTTTCGTTTTCATAATAATGTTGAAATTCCATCTTGTGCACTTTTATTTAAGGATGCGCTATAGCTTACTTTAGAAAATTTAGAGGAAGATTTGTTAACTTTATTGCTTTTAAATTTCTTCACGTGTATATAGCCGGTTTCAGAGAATTGTTTTAGTCTGTTCTGTAGATTCTCTTGATTAGTCATATGATCGGAAGGTACTTCGTATACGTGTCAGCTTTCTTGTTATTTTTTATGCATTTTCTCTAAATTACACTAATATTTTTTTTTCATTAATGAAACCTTGCTTTTTTGATTTTATTGGTTGTTTTGCACAGTTCTCATGTCTGTCGCATGAAAAGTGTTTGAAAAATGTCTTCCTCAATCGGTATAGGTGCTAAAGCTGTCGAGATTGAAGGAATTTTGGTGATGAAGGTGATGTTACAGTGGAGCTAATATGTCAGCTGCATAATGTTTTCCACGTTTTTGGTTTGACGGCAAATTTCTTTGATATTGATGTTTGTCTATTATGTTTTTACTTTTCGTAAGATCTCGGCATTACTTTTGGGGGTAAATTGTTTAGAATTAAGAGACGCTTGAATTATGCCAAACACTTTCTTTAGCTGTTATTGCCAATAAACACAATTGCCTGATGCAGAAACTGTTTGAAAATTGACACATCGTTATTTGCAATTTTCTCACTTAATTCTTACCAGAGTAATTTCAGTAATGTTCTTTCCTTCAGTTGATGCTTATGAGAATAAATAGATGGAAGAGCTTGTGTTTTCCTTTCATGTTTGTCTAATAAAACAAGGGTGATGACAACATGCTTTTTAGCAAAGTTCGGGCCTATTAGATTGTCTTCGAGTTTGTTTTTTAAGAGTTGAGTTGGCTGACTACTGTGCAGGCGAGTTCAGATGATTTCTAAGTTAATTACCGTCGTCTAGCAAATGGTCGTATGTCCTGTTGCTGCAGTGTAGGTTGAATTTAAGCATCGTCTACGTGGTGGAGGCCTTCACTGTATCTTGAGGAGGAGTGATCTACTTTCGGGAAACCACCGATCTAATCAGTAATTGTGATAGGCTTAGTTTTTGATTGCCAGAGACAGTTGGTTATGCTCCTTTACTGAAAATTACATTTGTGGTGGGTTGAGACTTATTCAGAGTTGATAAGGATGAGGGAGTAACTTGGGTTTTGGCGAAAAAGATTCATTCAAGAGGTCTGGAATTTTATTTTTCTTAGACGAGTTTTTGATATATTTGGCAGCCTGTTCCCGTCATTTAGTATAGATTGTTTTTTTCTCAAGTTGTTTAAGAGAAAAATCCTCAATGCATCAAAGTAATTTTAGGCGTTCCATTTACTCGCTTGGCGTTTGGAATTTGACGCGTTTGATGCACTGTATTACAAGGCTACCTTTAACTTTTCATACTGGTCGCTACAGTTTCAAGAAATTGAATTAATCTCTACATATTAGAGGAGGAACCTGCAGTATTAGTATTAGCGTCAAGTTGCTGGTTTATCATTGTACCTTAAGGATTAAGGATTTTGGTCGATATTTAATATTCATGTTTGAGATGTGATTTTGGTCACAGGAATTGGACTTAGTGAAATCCTTGGACCAAAACATAAATGTTTATCTTCTTGCTTAAAGTTTTAGGTCAGGCGTTTGTTGAAAGATGCAACATTGACCGGGGAAGACTGGGGAGAAAAAGCGGTTTATTTTGGTCTGTACGTACCAGCCGCCGAGTGATCGTTCAATTAAAAGCATTCACTTTTCTGCTTGGACAAGGCATCGCGCTGTTATGCCGTGAATTTTTTAGGACTGTATGAAG
Organism: Enterobius vermicularis; assembly: GCA_900576705.1. NCBI lineage: Eukaryota > Metazoa > Nematoda > Chromadorea > Rhabditida > Oxyuridae > Enterobius > Enterobius vermicularis. The sequence continues at coordinate 12,421 of UXUI01010191.1, forward strand.
ATAACGCTGGGCTTGGAAAGCTGTTTTTTTCTGCTCTTCAGTATTATAATAGGGATTTACTCGCTGGGTATGATGGTCAGCATTTTTCACGGTGATATAAAAGCTGCTTTTGATTTTGGGTGATGCAGTAATATCGTCTAGTTATATTTTTATATGTAGACTATCTAACTGCACATGGCTCTGCAACTTATTGTCACCGGAGTTAATAAAATCAAGCATCAAAGCATTATTGTAAGTACTAACATTTATTTTTTGTTGGATCTTTGGTTGATACGGTGGAAATTGGTGTTTAGCAGTGAGTATCATTTTTTCAAAATGTTACTGTCGAGAAGAGTGGTACAGGGTATGTTGCGCTAGTAAACAGAACAGCAACTGCTAAAGGCAGTCAAATAGATGTGGAATTTGCTGGCACTTGATGATTTCAACATTTTTAACAGTGAAGTTTTCTTTAGGAGCTGTACTGGGAATTATATGTTTAGGAATAGCCGAATACTTGACAGCATTTGTTGGAAAGTCGACTTTCTTTGAAAGTTATCAATAATTTTACGTTAGCATTCATTTTAAGTTTACGTAATAAGACTAGCTTGCGAAGAAGAAGAAATTATGTGGAAGGAAATTTGGAAAAATGCGTTTCTTGTGAATTTCTTGGGGCTGTTAGCTTTTTTTTTGCTGGGAAGTGCTTGTCGTTGTCATTTGTAAAGGTACTTGAGTTCTGATTCGATTAAAACTGTGTCCAAAATTGCCATGGTTCGCTAGTTCACCAGAAACTGAGCATCCTCAAGTTGCTATTTTTTAACTGCTTGGGCTGCGATACAGTGCAAAAAAATCGTTTGAAAACGTTGTTACAGGTGATTTCTGTAGTCCGTAATGTTCGCTGCGGAATGAAAGAAGAAAGCGCGGAAATGGGTATTAGCTGAGATTCCGGTAATCAATAATTTCAGTATCAACGGCACTGTAAACGGTAAAACCTTCAACAGATTTATAGATGGACATCTTATTGTAATTTTTTATTCAGATTTTTGAAGTTATATCATTTGACTTTCTTTGGCAGTTACAGTGACTTTTGCGGTAACATTCCAGGGGTTTTGACCAATTCCTTTTTGAGTTAGAATACATTTTGTTCAGAGTAATGTTTGGTTGACCTAAATTTTTCTTTTTTGATTCTTAGATAAGGCACTTCAGACGAATGTTCAAGTGATGAACGGAAAACCGCTGGAAAAGTGATTCATGTCAAGCAACTGACGTTCTTATAGAATTTATGGATAGAACCGTGGCTGTTACTTTGTTGGTTTTGTGTTACAGCTGAGAAACAGCAGTTAAAACCACTTGAAATGCATGATTGGTCCGAAGGTGTGGTTCTACGAGAAATCATTATCAAAAAAGCATTGGGTTGAAGAGCTTTTTGCATTCAAATTAATTTATAAGAAATTAATCAGTGGACAGACGTGGGCTCATCAAATCAAAATTTTACGGTGTTCTTTCCAGTCAAACCGAAATCTTTCAGCAGACCTCATTTGCAAAATCGTTGATTTCTCTGAATTCGTCTTCATATTAGCAAAAAGTTTTGCAGAACTTTAGTGACCGCTGAGTAGTTTGAGGTGGTGTCCCCGGAATGAGCCGTCATCGCAGAGCTAGTCGATGAAAACTGTTAAAGAATTTTTCCACCAGTTTTTCGTTAAAAATAGTTTTTGTTGCTTCATTGAAAATCAGTTTCAGTCAGCAACAAAATATTTCAGTTGCTTCAACACAAGAACCGAACTATAGCTTGTTTTAGATGTCATTCTGTTTTTATTACACTTTTTGACTATCTAGATTATTTTTGCAACAGGTGGTAAATGTTTCATTTTTTTGCTTAATTTTACAAATTTTTATGACCATTTGTAAGGAAGGAAGGGAGCGGCAAACAGGATGAAGGTATTTAGCCGAAAAATAAGTATTTTCAGCGACATTTCTCTGTTTTCCGCTTTCTGATGTCAGTTGTATTCAAGCAATGATCTCTTCTGAGACAACTCTCTTACTGGTAAAACATCATCACATAGGCTGTAAATAGTGATAGGATGAAAGTATATATACAGTATTTTTTTATGGATCAAATTCGCAAGCTTTGTGAAATGTCAGTGCAGCGGAAAAAAGAATTTGTCTGGCTTTTTAGTGAGTGTTTTTTTTTTACAGTTGGAGAATTGTTTGTTTAGCTGAAATACCACTTCATTAAAACACATTTCATATACGTATAATTCACTGTTAATTAATCTTAAAGAAAATGTATGTACATGTTTAAAATTTGTATTATTTATTACCTATAACATTTGTTGAATAAATGTTTGTAGGGGATTGAAAAAGTGAAAAGCAAATTTTTGTTGTATCTTATGTTTCCTGAGATCTCTGAATTCTTTATATTAGTTTATCTTATGTTATCTGATATAGAAAGAGTTACTTGACTTTAAGAATGATTTATGTTAAACCTGTTTACGACTGTAACAGTTTTAGAGGAAAGGATATACAAAAAAACAGATTATTGCCGTTGCATTTTTAGTAATTTATAGCAGTGTGGCTGATTCAATAATAAATGTCGGTCGGAAATTGCAAAAAGTTTTGTGCTGATTTAAATGAATTGTTAGTGTTGTTAACAACTAATTTTTTATTTCACTCATCACAAAAAAGCACATTTAAAAAGTTTAATCAATTAAAAAGTTTAAATGTTGCATAAAACTGTAACAAAAATGATCATAAATATTCCATTTGTTTTTATAAATTTCAGTCTTTGACAAGCACTTTCATACTTTAGAAGTCTCCTGGAGGATCAATTAGCAAAATACTAATTGATC
>UXUI01010200.1:0-11395 GCA_900576705.1 Enterobius vermicularis
CCAGTGGCCAGCATTTTCAAAACTTGCTGGCCGGCCGTACCACGGTAACTCTAGTGCTGCCACGAAATGGAAACTAGGAATGACGGCGCCTATAGTACTTTAAAAAAAAAAGTGTGGGATGCAATAACACACTCACTAATTTCATAAAGTATATTGCCTTACTCAAACTTACAAATAAACCATAAATATAACTAAAACTTTAAAAGCTAACATCTCTTTAGCTAAAAGAATTGAGCAAAATTAACAAACAACCAATTTTAAGTTGTCTAATCGATAAGGTATACCTCGAATACTGCTTGACCATCTTCTCAGGATCAGCTTTCGATGCAGGAAACCTGCAAGAGAGATTGTTGTAAATGTCGAAATAATGCGACGAATTACACAAAATTTAGAACTCTCTACGCTCACCTATCAAAGGTCATACCTAAACTTTTATTCAAATTCTTGTCCACTATCATCAAACAGTTATTGTTCATACAGTATTACATTTAACTGTTTAGCTAGCAAGTTTTCAAAAAATTCTAGCCAACCACCACGCTGAAAAACCAAATGGAAACATTTAAACCCCGCGGCCCCTCCGACAGCTTTTTCTCAAAGTCGCAAAATCATACTGTAACTTGCAGTCACCTTTTCCAAGTTTGGAACGAAGTCCCACTGGCCATTTCCAACGGATGAATCAAACCATTCTTACATCTAAAATCAATTTCAGATTCTGGACACATTGTCATACAGGTCGCTTTCACTCCATACTCCATTCCTATATTGATAACTGGAAGGCTAGAACAAAATTCATAATCTATTCAGGTACTGTAAAAATATTTTCTAACAGCGCAATTAACATCTACATAACACCACGTCACAAACGTATCGACCTATTTAGCTCAAAAACGAGACCTGTTGACAATACATATATAAAAAACCAGTTTATAGTTGATTTAAGTAAGCAAAACCTATTATCTAAACCAAGACGCTTTACTCGGAGTTGAATGAAAGAAATATGCAGCACACTTCCTTAGTATAACTCCGCTGACGGCTGCTGACCTACACTTTGTGCCATAACACTGTGCAGCTCAAGTTGGTGCGACTGGATCAAACTTCCAAAGGCAAAAGAATCTCGCTGTTTCAGATGTTGCAGCACCACGTGCTTCGCTTGTCACCAATCTGCTTTGACATTCACCATATAAAGTATTTAAGTAAAGACTGTCTTCTCCCCAAGTTAACTTTATGTTGTTCAAAGACGAGATAATTTTTGACCATACCATAATAGGCTAAATTTTTTAGAAACTTCTTTTAACACGAAATACGCTGTTAAACACTACATGGACCCAAGAACACTTGCCTCTCTGTCACCAAAGCCAACTGGGTAATAACACCGTCTGCGAAGTCCAAAACACCGCATCGTTTTAGAAAAAATTATCAACCAAACATCCCGAACGCCAAAATAAAAAATTTGTTCAAAATATTTTTAGTTTCGACATCCCCACATCCTAAACGGTAACCAACAGTAACAAATTGGTAGTTTCGAAGCTGATAACATCCTACTACAGTCACTGCCAGTAAATGCCCTTACAAAGTTAAAAAAAAACCAGACAGAGGATTACTAATTCCCTTTGTCGCTCCTCCTGCCAAACTACAAACAGCCAACCACTGAAACATCGTTACTCAAAATTCAATTTATCGAAAAGAAAAATAATGTGGTTCAATATCATATATATATTACATTCAATATTCCATTCCAAATTTTTTTGGAAGAAGTCTTCTTACCGCCAGAAAAAGTGAAGAAAAGCAAGCAATTATTCTAAATGGTTAAACAAGCTGGCATTTGAAAGAATGAGAGAAAAACGACAAAGCAAATTTAATGGTTTCGATGTCTCATGCAAACTGAACAACACAAAACCAAAAATAAATAAGGAAAAAAGAGAAGCAACGACAGTGAAAATCCGTGGCACAAAAGGAAATTTTTCACGCTAATTCCAGATTCACTACTATCATCGTGGGGAAAACGAACACGAAAACATCAAAGTGAAGACCACTTTAAAAAACATTAAATCACTCATACTCAAAACACCAGTGAATTCTAAATTAGAAAGCAAATTCTGTAAGTTGGAAGAACTATAAAAACAGCAATTTATCACATAAATCAAAGAAATCATGAGATGACTATTTTTGCTGTAAATTTCTGACTTCCTTTTTGATCTTCACCATTCAGCTAAATCGAGTATTAAACACATCCCTTACGCCAAACTCATTCTTTAAAGGCTAACACCACAATCCCCCAAAACACTGCAATTAAAAACAGCTTTCATTTGAGTTTTTTTAATACCGCAATTATTTTCCTACACTCATCACTTACCAAAAGTCGTCTAGTTTAGAAAAGTCTTATCATACAACAGTAGCAGCTTTTAAAACAACCACTTCTCCCCAAAAAAAAGAGGAAGCTTCAAAACACAATTCTTCAAAATTAAGAAAGAACTCTTAATCCACGATGTAAACTATAGTTTTTCGCAATTCATACCTGACTTCGAAAATAAACTAACTTAAATCTGTAAATGACTCTGAACTTTGTCCAGAAAATTTACCTTCAACAAGCCTCAACCTGTCAATCGCTAATTTTCTTGTTACCATTTGCAGAGACAGACAATGATCCTCAAAAACTCTTACTCCTTCCCACCAAATTATTAATTTCAAAAAACCCGATTATCTGACTCGTCTCATTCCCAAACAACTCTTACTTGCACGCCATTTCAAAAACTATCATCTTTTTCACTGGACAAATTAATTTAGCTAACTACAGCAGCAGTTCAAACAGGTTATTGAAAAAAATGTAAGGCAACGTAAAGTAAAGAGGAAAATTGGCCATGTGTAATGGCTTGCAATGCCTCATGCTAGAACTGGTTAGAGGCAACTAAGAGATTTGATAACATATAGGAAAACAAAACAGACATCCAAAACGAATCAAAGTTCAGCATGAACGAAACAAATACACGCTTTATATCCTTTACCTACCCATTTTTCCCTACCGCAAAAGAAAAAGAATTTAAAGTCCGTGTCGAAACACCACCTTTTTTATGAAAGAAATACTAAAACCGCTTCCAGCCAAGTCTAGTCATACGTTTTAAAGTTCGAATGTGACATCTGGTTACAAAGTACAACTAAACAAAATTAACTTAACTAGATTTGAGAAAGTAATAGACAAGACACAGCCAAAATTTCAGCAAAAGAAGTTCCATACAATTCATTCATATAAAAATGGGCCTCAAGTGAGCTCCTCATTGGCTTTTTAACTAACTGCTATAAGACTTTTGCTTCATCGTTGCTGCTGACCTTAATCTGGTTTCTTTGCTTAACACCTACTAATCTATTTGTAATTTACGCTTAAGACGGCTGTTAAGTTAACTCAAGGGATTCAGAAACGTCCCTGAAAGTAAAAACACACTAAGGCAGAAAACTATGTTACATGAACATGTCTTCTAAAAACTCGTCTAGTTCTGCCTCAACAAGCTTTTCCGGGTCCACTGGTTCCTGTGGCTTTTTCCATATTTCTGCCATTTTTTTTGCTTGTGCTTTCAATTGAGCTTCGGTATCAACATCTGGTTTTTTAGTTCCCTCTGACTGATCCGCTTCTTTCAAATCCACCTCTTGAGATGGTGGCGGCTGCTGCTTCACCTGCGTCTCTAATTCTTCTGACCTGTAAAAATCTCAGCTTAATATGAAACAAAGAAAAAGATAATTTTACGCGTCCTTGTAAAAAAAACTTTTCGCCTTGCCTAACAGACTTGAAGAAGCTTAGGCAAAGCCAGTAATAAATGGTATATAAAACCATTGAGTAATCAAGTGACCTTTTCGACTCAAATAAAGGTTTTCTAAGCGCAGACAAAACTTGAAGAAATAAGAAAGTACAAAAACGGAAATAATTAGAGGATCTTAAAGATCACCGTCAATAAGAAATTAATTTCAACACTGAAAGCAAACGTATTTTTTTTTAAATAATGCGTCATACTCAAGCTCACAAAAAACCTAACCAATTAAATATGTAATATAGTACAGGGCTTTCATCCACCGCGAAATCTCCCACGATAAAGCTATTTAACGAAATCAATGAAACTTTTAGTTCTCTGCAAATAATGACTTCCAGAAAAAATATTATTTGAAACTAGCTACGCCAAAAAAAAAAAAATTATTAGTATAACTGCAATTCTCCTAGACATAAATAGCGAAAATTAACCTAGGTTCAGAGAGAATAAAATGCTAAAGTAGAATTACAGCTCTAAACTTCCTTTTTAACACAGCAAAAAGTAAAAGGGAATTTATAGCGGGTCTCGCCAAAATTGTTTGGCGAAAAAAAAAAACTAACAATTTATCTAAGAAATTTTCTGCCATCTTCGTTGACTTTCTTTCCTTTTTAGATTTCTGCGCTCTCTTTTTGTTGCTGTAAAAGTTCAATTTCTGTGAACAGTCCGGGCATAATCGTAATTTGACCAACGCGTTTTTCTTCTCACCATTTTCAATATACCCAAAGTTAACCTAAATGTCCATTGCCACTGGATAAGTGAAGTTGGTAAAATATTTTCTGCAAGAATCTTTCTAACATTTTCTATAATTTTTCAAAAGTAAAAGCGAAAAACCTGACTTCCCAGCTAGTCAAACCCTCCTTTGAATCGCAACGCTTGTTCCCGCACTCAAACTGACCTTTCCCCGAACGAACTTCACCTTCAACTCTCCATCGGAAAGCTATCCTGAAAATAGCCTTCTGAAGATTTGAATCTATTTAAAATAACTTCTTACGGTGAAGAAATATCAACAAGTATATAAAGGCCGGATATACTTGTTTTTCCTGTAGTGAGAAAGGTCCGCAATGCAGTATTCTTTAAACAATTTATCGTAATACTTTTTCGCCAGGCGAGCCTCCCAAGACTTTTTTGCTGCCTCTGAAAGCTGAAATTCCAAGATTACTTGACTGGAAAAATGATATCCAATTTGAAGATGTTTCACTAACAAGCCAGTAAATAAATACCTTTGCCTTCTTGTGCTAGCTTACACATCAAATGCTTTTCCAACTCTCGCTACTGGTTCATAATTTGCCAAAGAAGGCCTTAAAACCAGTACCAAATGTTTCTTTTTGAAAATAAAATGTGTACCTCTTCTTCATCCCAAAGAAATCTATGGTTATCACGAATAACATCATAATCATTCCGATCTTTAGATGTATCTCGTTTCAATCTTTTTGTCGCTCCAGGATAGTACAGGAAGTACTGATTAATCAACTCTTTGTGACGAGAATATACGTCCAGAGTTAACAATCGACGCTTCTGCCTAGAAAATAACTTAATAGTTCCTCTTCCAAAATTTTTATAGCATTCAGACAAAGAATTTTAAAATACTATGACCTTTAAGTAGAAACAACCAACAATCACAAATGTAAAACCAACCTTTCAAGTCGGCCATGCTCATCGTCAAACGAATGTTTTGCTTGTGACCTGTTGACCGGTGGCACTTCACCAGGCCTTACTTTTTTGTATATTTCATCCCCGTATCGTTTTTTCTTTTTTTCCGTTTCACTACCATAATCGAATTCCGAGTCTAAATCATCATACCGTATGTTTGGATTTCGCTTAGACATCCTAAAACTTTACTTCCTGTAACCGTACAACAACTCAATTAAAGCACTTCGCTTTTAACGCGTAACGGTTCCAATTAAATCAACAAAGAAATTTAAAACAAGACAATAGTTAATCAAAAGCAGCCTATTAAACTTGAAGCAATCATTAATGTACTACTTATCAAACAATAATTTTAAAAAAAAACACGTTTATAGAGCTAAATAAAAGCAGCATAAAAAGAAAGCTACCTCCTCCACCGCACTGATAAGAATAAAAAATTTCTGATACCTCAAGCATGATAGAAAAGGGGATTACGAATATCCCAATCCAACAAAAAGTCAACCTAAACTAACAGGAAAAAATACGACGAAACACCCCGACAAGGGCATAAAGTCAAAAGCGGATCTGGAACAAAATTTGGAAACTAGCAATAACGCTAATTTCAAATATATAAATGTCTAAATTTTGAAATTGTAATTTAACCCCGACCGTATTTCATATTCTTAAACAATATTTTTCCTTCCCTAAAAAATTTATGCTAGATATGGAATTTAAAATGATTTCGGCAATGGTAATTACTGGAAGTAAAATGCAACAAAAAGAGATCTGTAAAAAGAATGAAATAAGGGTCATGTTTCCGAAGAGTAACCACGAATAAATGGTATTCCCAATGGTACGTTTTTTTGATAAACACGATAATGATCACCAAAAAACTGTAAAAGCAATCGTTCTTCATAAAAAATACGTTCTTTAAAGAAAAACCAAGCAGTAATGGCGTAAAGAACAACACAAATAGGGTTGCACAATAAAACTTGTGTACCAATGCACCAAATGAACCATCCCGCATAACCAGGATGCCGTACTAATGAGTAAACTCCGTTAGTAACCAAAACATGATTAACTCGCCTATATCTGACAACAACGTGGGTGAAGGCGCTCCCGGCATGAACCATAGCTAACTTCCTAAAAACTTCCCCAATAATAACCATAAACAAACCAAAGAAGCTAACGTAAATAACTTTCACTTGTGGAAATAAAAAATATTCCATAAAGAATTCAACCCAGCTTCCAACAGCGGCTACCCAATACATTAAAGAATGATCTAGAAGAAAAGAGGAACATTCAAGTGTTGCAAGGCTTGTAAGAGCAGTAAAAAAAAATTCCAAGTAATGAAACATTGATAAACAGGTCATATAAGAGAAGAAAATAGAAAGTTTACGATCATGAATCCAATATGCAATAAGCAGAGAATAAGTAAACACTAAGCCAAGTATCACAGACTGCAACGAATACTGCCATAATTTCCAACCATTAATCGGCAACAAAAACGAGGGAAGGATTAAGAAGACAAGAGCAGCATGCCAGATGGTCAATGAAATGTAAAAAAATGATGTTGCTGCAACCACAACAGCAGCCATGAAGCAAATGACTGAGCATCGAACTCGTGGATCGGCAAAAGTACGCAGAGAAAACACCTTTGGCAACATGGTATCGGCTCCCATCATATTCTGCATGGAAGAATGTAAAAGCTGTTCCCTACTAACGAAGTACCAAAGGAAACCAGGTTAAAATCGCTCAATTGAAAATTCTCACAAATCAAGTCCCTTACGTTCATACCAAAAAATTTCTCAAAAAACTGATTAAATTCACCACAACAAGATCTACCACTAAGGCAATAATAAGTGGAAAAACCCACCTTTATGATGACAGCAAGAACCCGACTTCCCAGAAGAAGCCCACTGGATTTGAAAAATTAGGCTGAAATAATCAAAATATTAGCAACTGAAAGCCAAATTTTTTTAATCTGTCAATGAAATCAAAAAGTAATAGATTTTCCCCTTTAAACGCTGTGACCTTTAATGTTCATAAGTTTATTATATCGAAAGTAAAAAATTAGTCAAAAGACCAACGTAGGTTGCTGCTTTAAAATTCCACAAAAAAATTGATAAAATAGTTGACAGTGAAAATAGTTGATAGTGATAAGTGTTAGTAAGTAGATCTTTCAATCAACATTAAGTTTGCGCAACATTCCACCGACGCAAAGTTGCAGTCAAAAATATTCATTGACGCACTCTCATTGAAGTTCTGCTAACAGCCTTTACGAAAACGAAGATTTTAACTTTGCAAATAATTTTTTCAAAAAACAAAGGGTAAATAAATCCAATACAATCAGAACAGCATTCCATGCAGTAAAGTAACAAGGTTTTTGCTCTAGTTTACAAGCAAAACAACTTCAGAAAGAAACGCCAATCCGTCAAATTCTTAGTTTCCGGAAGAAATGTTATCCTTCATCTCAAAATTATCAAATAAACCCTACAACAACCTTTGAATTTTTATGAGATAAGGTGACAACAAATACCCATCATCTAAAAAATCCTTTTGTTAACAGTGTTATGTCTTCTAAACAAATTTAAATTTAATAACTTGTCTAAGACGAGACAGAGGGATAACTTGCGTGAAAATTAAAACTTAAAATTCTTTATCAATCCTTGAAGCATTATCAACGCTACCTTCCCTCAATGTTCTTTCCATTTAAAAATGTAAAAAAAATTTACTTCTAATTGAACAGTTCTCCCGTTGTTAAACACACGTCATGCACCCATCAACTAAGTTGTTAAACTTAATCCCTTCACTTAAAAGAAAAAAAAAACTTGAACTTTATTCAACAACTCACACCAAATTTCTGGGCACCTCTTAGAAATATTCACGACGTAGAACTGTGTGGAAAAAACGCTAAGGAGAGGGAAAGGCTTTAAGAACTACAGCGAGCGCATGTGACTAAACTGCCCGACAGTAGTATGCGGTATACGATTGAAACGTTTCACAAATTTCACAGAAAAAGATTTTAGCATTTAGTGTTTTTCCTATTCTCTTCTAATTACTATTTAATAAAGTTAATTCACAGCGAAAATTGATGACGCGAATACGATCAACAGAATCAAATGTTTTCGAAAACAATCAAAAAGAATGCAACAAAAGGAAATAAATTTATTATCAGCACTCACAAAACTGGAATTTATTACTTAATACTAATGGGATTACTCCGGGAACTGATATTAAACAGTTTATAGAGATGAATAGTAAGTAATCTAAACCAACCTGAACAAAAGTATATTCTCGCCACCTCGTATATCACCAGACAGAAGATCAAAAAAATGGGAGACAAGACCTTTATACAATTCTAATCTTCAAATCCACTCCAAGCTAGTCATTGTTCACTATCGACTAAAGCATAAGTTTCTCACTTATATGTATTTGTATGAAGTGCGCCAAAAAAAAAAAATACGAATTTGGCAGCGTGCCACGCGCAACAATTTATGAAGTTATTGCTTTTCGTTATTTGGCACCACAACTTTCAACGAACAGCAGCAGTTCATACGTATATCAGTCGGTAAATGTCTGCTGCTTTTACTGCGGCGATGTTTCGGCCTTGCAGGTATAAAATCCTGATATAAATTGGCATTTTTTCCGTCTTTTAAATAATATTCTAGTAAACAACAGAAGTTTTTTTTGGTAAAGACGCCTTTATTTCTGGATAATTTAAATCTGAGATTCCTAAAAAATAATTTTTGTAGTTCTACACTCTGTCATTTTAAGATTTTTGCGTTAGTGATTGTTATACCTTTATGCAAACAGAAAACAAAACATAATAACTTGAGGCCTATGTTACAGATACAGCTAGTCCTCATTATTCCTCCAAAAAACTAGCTAACTAATAGTCAAGTAGCCGAAAGTTACGATCTTTTAAGCCTCTTTTAGAACATTAAAAAAAACATCTGCTGCATTTGAGCTTAATGCACGTAATCACCAAACAACTCTTTATTTCGTATGCTGCTTACACCTAATCTGTATTAAGGTTACAATCTTTGCGCTAAGTTTAGTCCAATTAGACAACTTTGGTGGATCGTTTTAAAAGTCTTGAATTAACAGACAGGTGAAGATGTAAATGGCGAAGCTCAGATGACATTTCACATCTGCCTGTACAAAAAATTTAAAAATCCTGTTCATACATTAACATGTCCCAAATACCGAATAAAATTAAATGTAAAATAAAAGAATGTTTAAACTTACTGTTCAAGATATTAACACAACCATCGCTATTACTTCCAGCACGTCAGAGATACAGTCGAGGATTAAGAGTCTCATTATCTTCCATGACCTTGCCTGATGACAGAGAACTTGCTGATTGAAATACATGGAGAGGACAGTTTACAGCAAAGAGAAGCAAATTGCTGGAAGAAGACAAGAAAATTTGTCAAAGTTCTTAATAAAACAAAAAAACTAGTAAACTAATTTTCTTTATATTTCAGTAAGGGCTCAAACTGCTATTAATTGGAACTACTAGCCCCAAGAAATGACAGAGGAAATTGCTGAAATATAGATAAGGTAACGATAGGCAAAATTAGAAATTAAAATCTAAATAAAAATTTTTTGTAGGATAAACTTTACTGACTCTTCTTCCGAAAAATTTGTCATGATGAAGAAAAATGAGGCACTATTCAGCTGGTAGCCTGTAAAGACATTTTTCCTAAATATGAAGTCAGATACCACCGTGTTATCAATAATGAATGAAGCGGAATTTAAGTAAGCGCTTAGTGCTATCAGTTTATTTGAGGGAAATTTTGCTCACATTTGATTAAGAAATGATGCCAGTTGCAGTGAAGACATTGACATGCAAGTTCATTAAACGCACTACAGAAAAGTCCTGTTCTTTTTTGCTATGGGAACTTCTTTGAAGGTAAGCACTGGGGACTACAGGAATATTTTCGCTCAAAAGAGCAGAGCCATAAGTAGTATGTCACAGTGTGATCTCAGTCCCTACAGGCTTGTACTTTACAATTTTCACTCCTTGTCACAGTAGAAAAAGGTACCAATAGAATCCCTCACATTTTTATAATGTTTTTCATCTTCTTTTAATTGAGAGATGACTCGGTAACCAGATATGTGATTAAACAGGAACTAATGTCTTTCAAAAGACCTTTCTTACCTTACGTACACTGAATAATTTGAACCTCATTTAATTTAAACGAAATTTAAAATTTATTCTTTCAAATTTATATTTGAATGAAATCTAAGGTTTTAATTGGAATCCTCCAGTAACGATCAGAAGAGTTTGCCGGAAATAACCAATTCAAAGGATGAGTACCAGAAAAGTAGAAGAACCAATGGCAAAATCCTCTACCTTACTGCTACAGTATTTTAAATCTCTCATATAATGACTGCTCCATAATGTTCCTCAAAGTTAATACAGTTTTAATATTTACAGAGGAATTCACAAGAGTGGAACTTGTTAAGATGTCGTCTAGAATAAAGACAAAAGGTGGCAAGTATTCAAGAGGAATCTGAACAATCGAAAGAGATATTCAGTTCCCTTACACCTTACGCTTTCGATTGCCGCATTTTCTACTGAAAATTATCTTCAAACAGTCTATCTTGCCAAAAGTTAGAAAAGAAATTTGAATTTAATTTTTAAAAAAGTCTTGCTTAAGAAAACGAAACAGCTTTACAAAAATGATAGAAGAATGTATACCGCGAATTGAAGAACAACAAAAAACAACATTAAAAATATTTAAAAAATAGTAAACGGTGATACCGCCGTAGAATGTTTTGAAAAAATTCAGCACTCGCCACAATAAAGCTCCCTACAACGTCCTTCTGCAACGTATCAATGGTGGATACCAAAAAAGATTTTTGCTCTTTCTGGCATCACTACACTTTCGAAATACTATTGATTAAATAGCAGCCTGTATAGAACAGTGATCCACTTCAAAAAAAAAAAAAAAAAAAAAAAAAAA
>UXUI01010212.1:317-13271 GCA_900576705.1 Enterobius vermicularis
CATATTTTTGAAATTCTATTATTTCATTTTCACTTTATTCATTTTTGCTCTGTAGTGTCAACATCAACTACCAATATATTTGCTCCCATTGATTTTTTGCTTTTTTTTTCTTTTTTTTGTTATTATTTTTGGGTTTTTAATTTATTGAAATACTTACTGCTGCCAGTTGAGCGTTCGTGAGGCAAACTACAGTACCGAGAATAACAGCGCTGAAAATAATTTAATTTTCAAATAAATAAAGTAAGATGGATATTACCTTTCTGCAGTTATTTTTGCAGTTAAGAATGGAAGAACTTTTGATCAGCAGTCACTCTTTGATTTAGTGAGAAACTTACTGGTGCTTACAGCAATAGAATATCTATGTAAAACAACTCATAGGGGAAGTAAAAGTTAAAAAGTTAACCAGTTGAAAGGATATGGTTTTTCGATGTTCATTTTAAAGTCATGGGGACTTACGTGCAGAAGGTGTTCATAGCGGGAGGTTTGCTGTTGTTGTCAGATAGAAGAGGAGAGGATAGAAGATACGACTGATGGTTACTCTGTAGCAATTTGCTGCTTATATCCTCAAATTTTCGCCATCAAGTCGCTGTTTTTTTCTTTTTTTTTTTTTTTTGACATGGTTTTTACAGACTCCGCCTTATCGTTTGGTGTGCACTAACTGTTGCTGGTCAAGCACTTCAATTGATCATTGTTTATTAACGTTTTTTTGTTCTTCTATTTCGAGTAACCACAGTATCTCTTTTTTCCTCAGAAAGAACTTTCTTAATTACCCTGTCATAGAAATCAAAGAAATTCTTTAGCATTTTTTTGTTTTACATAGCTGGTTGGGCGCTAAGAGATGTTATTTAGTGTTCTTCATTAAAAGAAGAAGAAAATAGTCTGATGAGTAGTAGCATATGGAGGAAGTATTGATAAAGCAAATAATTCCTCTTGGAAATTTTTGAACTTGATGTTTCTGACTATAATAATGATTATGTAGTTTCAGTTTGGTGACTTGTAGCTAAATTTCTTGATTGTTTGTTCATTTGGAAAAGGTTTACGCATTACCATAACTAAATTGAGAAAAATAGAGATTCTTTTTGCTTGTTTACTTCCATCAATGACAAAATTTTTTCATAGGTTTTTACAACTATTTATAATTTCAAATAAAACGAGCTGGTTATACTAACTTACAGTTGTTTCAGCCCAATCGAAAAACGCCTTATAATGCGTTTCTTTTCAATGCTTAAACAGCAGGGTGAGAAAGGTGCTGACAGTGATTGGGAAGGTTAATCTTGGTGTAGCAGATTCATATTTTTGTATATGGATTTGGATCTCATACAAAAAATGAAAATCCCTTTTTACTACCAGTACTTTGAGTAACAGTGTTTTTATTTTCAGTTCCTAATTTTGTATCTTAAAAACTTTTTTTTTATTTTTTGCACAGTGCATTAACGCTAGCTTTCTTTTACTTTCCCATGTTTAGGTTTAAGTGACGAGTCCTTCTCCTGCTTTCTTGAAAAGCAAGGATTTGATGGCAAATTAAAGAAATACATAACAGATACAATTGGAGTTCTTCAAACAGATACCACAGCTAGGGCAGTAGGTTTCAACTGCTAAAATCTTTCTGGCTGTTCGTTAACTCTATTTCTCAATTTTCTCATCTTTTTGTGATGTATTTTTTTATACTTCTGTCTCTTTTAACTTATCCTACTCAAGGTTTCTGTTTTTAGGAAGTTTTCTGATTTTTTGAGGAATCAGTTGGTAGTAAAATGAGGCAAACTTAATTCTGAAAATTTTTTTATTTTACACCTTATAACTACTGTGGGACTATTCAGATCTTTCTCATTTTTTCTCATTATTCTTACTTTTTAAAAAAAAGTTTTTTGATTTGTAGATTAGAATTTTTTTGAGTTATTAGCTTATTTGTTTGTGTACTTTAAAGACTGTGACTTGTTTTTTCTGTTTTATTTGTCCTTTTTTTGCGTAAATTTATTTTGCTTACTCAATTTTATAAAATTCAATCTTTTTTAGCTGATGGTCTAGCACTGAATTCTGTTGATAGTACTTCTTAAACTTAACATTTTTGTCAGTTCTGCTTTACTTCTAGGGGCTGAAAGCTGTTTATCAATTTCTGGAATCGCTTGGACGATATGGAAATTCCCCATTTTTGTGGACTTTATACGGAAGCGGGGAGTTGTCACAAGGTTACTGTCGATTATGTGCAGTTTTTGGAGGAGTTTATTGTTTGAATCGGTCAGTAGACGGGCTTGTTATTGCGGAGGAAAGGTTGTAGATTTTTTTATATTGTTGAACTAGTTTGCATTAATAATATATTTGCCGCATTTGTTTGCTTTTAGCAAACAGACCACACTTCTGTCTTATTTTGCTTTATTACGGTACTTGACTTTTCTCTCAATTACCTTTGTTTTGTTCTTGATTTAACAGTCGATTATATAATTTTTCAATTCTCACTTTAAATAAGTGATTTTGCATTCTTTCTAAGAGATTATTAACAAAATATATAAATTTTTTTTACTGTCAGTCAAGGGTTTTATTGTCCTTGGCTATTTGGTTTTTTTGTTAGCGTTTCTTAAATGTCTTTTGTTTTGAGTCGCTTCCTCTAGCGTAGATAGGCAGATTCTCGAAGATTGTAACATCGACTAATTTCTTATTAAAGAGGAATGCCAAAACTGGAATGAAGGCTACTTCTTACTGCTCGTTTTTTGTAACCTAAATTCTGTATAGGGTGATAGCAGTAATCACTGGAGGCCAGCGTATTGGATGTCAATACTTGATCACAGATGCCTCATATCTTCCTCAACAGTACGCAAACTATGCGAATGGCCGGAAAATTTTAAGAACTTCCCTGATTTCTGAACGATCTATACTTCAAGATCCAGAAAAAGATCATGTTAGTGTCTTTTTTTCAGATGATTAGTCTGAAAAATTATATACTGGTACATTAAAATGATGAAGATGAATGAGTTTTGGGATCATTAATTTAGTAGGGAGAACTTTTGTGATGAGAAAATCATTATTTTTTATTTTCTATCTATATCTTGAAGTGTAATTGCCTCTTTTTTATACCTTCTCAGCAATTTTATAGATATCACTTTTGAACCTCAATTATTTGGACACCAAGCTTTCTCCTTGGCTCTTGGAGGTTGGATATGAAGGATGCGTTGCCCCAAAGAACTTTTGTGAGGGACCTCTTTTATCGAATTTCTAATTTAAGTATGCCAGGGCTTTTTGAGAATTTTTTGGAGTAGTACATAAGCATTCTTATTTATTTATTTATTTATTTATTTACTTATTCATTTGTCTGTTTCTGTGTTTATCTTATGCTTTCTTTTGTTTACTTGGTATCGTTTACTTTAAGATTTGTCGCATATTGTTGCCTCTGGCGGAGATGACATTTCAGAATTAATGTCTGTTGTGTGGAAGTTATACAGTGTTGATGAACGTTCAGACGGTAAGTTTGGTAAAGCATGCTGTTTTTAAACGTTTTTTTCAGTTTTTAAAACGTGTATCAAAGGAAGTAAATTTCTAACTTGTTTTAGTTCATAGTTGGTAAATATCTTTTTTTAGAGTTTTTGTTGTTGATTATTGGTGTCATTTTCAGAGGCAAAGAATAATCGTCCTCATCCGCTCTGGTCGTTTTCATGTGTACTAACTGCACCCGAAGTTAAGGAGGTCAACTTACCAGCGAATCTGCGAGTTGTTCCTGGTGTAGATTCATCATTGGATTACTCAGCCATAGTGCAGAAGGTGGCGAATATTACTTATTGAAGTAACTCAGGTTTTTGAAATATGGAAACCGAAGACTGTAAAGTGGATGGATATTGTCTTTTTTATTTCTGGTTTTATTACCGGTTTTTTGATGGAAATATTGTTCGTTTTAGACTCGTTCAATTTTTCAAGAATTATGGTCTGATCATGATTTTTTACCACCTTCTTTGAAAACGGATGAGGATTTGGAAGAAGACGAATCTGTAGTTGAACAGGTCACAGAGGCAAAAGGAATTCCTTCCACTAAAGAAAGTTCGAATGCAGTCAAATAACCATGGTGATTAGGCTGTTTGCAGTTACCTTTTACCAACTAATCTCTTATGCAGATCGTTAATCACGATTTTTGGCTTATGGTGCCTGTGGAATTTTATGCAGCTGACGTTTAATGAAAACGAAATGCCTGCCTTTCCTTCTTCTTACATTTCTAGTTAAAAAGCTGCTCTTAAGCCTATTTTAGTTTTTTTGCTTGGCATTAGAAATTCTGAAGAAGACGGGAGAAAACATGAATTATTCTGATGAACGTTTTGAAGCAATGTTTTGGACCATTTATCTGAAGTCGTTAATTTCTCGACACGGACTCACTATTCTATATGTCAATGAGTCGTGCCAAAATGCTTTTTTAATAATTGGACAAAGGAAAGATGTTTTTTCACTTATAAACCAAAAACCATGATATCTAGCATGCCTGGGTAATTGTAATGTGTCTTGTGGACTTATTTAGTTTTCTGAGCTAACTACACTTTTAACCCAAATTTTTTTGATAGAGACTGGCTAATCGCGTTAGATTCAGTGATTTCTTTGTGTTTAGAGCCTAGACAGCGTTTAAGACAAGTGTTATTGTTTCTACTTGAGAATGGAGGTCTAGCAGTTCATTTTTTTTTTAATAATGGACTCAGTTTTTTTCCAATTTTTTTAGTGAGTCATTAATACAAGAGCGGTTTGGACGTGCTATTGCTATTGGGGAAAATAGTAAGCTGTCGTGGAAATAACAGCACGGATTTAGTGCTCAGCGTATTTTTGGTTTGGTTGCGGGGCTTTTAGTGCTTGATCTAATATCAGTAAAACTGTTAAGTCAATATAAATACGTTATTCCGTTAAAGTGCTGCAGCAGGATTAGCAGGATTTATATAGCTGTGTGATCGGTTATATAAAACTGGTGGTACTTTATTTCATTAAAAAACGGTATTGCGCGTTTGCCTTTGAATAATGAGATTAATTAGAAAATTCACTTCTTTAGCAGACCTTAAATCGTCTTTCTTAAAAGTCCGGTTTAAAACTGTTTGATTCAAGACCCCTTAGTTACTTTTAGGTCTGAAGTGAGGGATATCAGCTTTTCCGATAAGTATTTGACTTATAAAGTCTTGTTTTCTATCGATTTTTGATTATTGGTAGCTGCAGTTGTTAAAATGTACTTGTTGAAAGTGCTTGTCTCCGAATGGTGTACTTTGGAGTTTGAAGTGAGAAAATGTTCTTTTTTTTCATTTTAGTTAGTTCCGTCTAGTCTTGGCTGGTGATTCCGAAGGCATAACTTTGAAGGTTCTGTAATCGACGTTGATCCTGGTATTCTGGCAGAAATTGGATTTAATCTCATGAAATCTTGAATTAAATGTAGCAGGAAGTTCGTTTTACTTTGTAGCAAGCCTATTTTTAGGCACATAAAAGCAAGCATTTCAATAGTCTTATGTTCCCAATATAATATTATTTACAAGCATGTGAGTGTGACTTATATTTTTACACGTTCAGAAATAGGCGACGTCGATTAGCAGTTGAGAATGCTTTTCGTTTATCCAACTTTAGGTTCGTGTCTGCTGATCTCTATAGTTCTCGTTGACTTTTTGACAGGTGGAACTTTTAGTCACCTGTCAATAAAAAGTATTATATTATCACTGACTGAAACAATTTTAAGTTTGACCATCTTTACAAAGTTTTTTGTGAGCGTAATGGAAGTAGAATTCTCAAATCGTCTTCTGTGAGGTTAAGTAACAGTTCCTAGAAAAAAAAAAAAGAACGGGAGAGAAAAGGAAATCCTTTATTGATTTGTGGGCTTATGGCAAACTAATGGCATGTTAATAGACTGTTTGACATTCCTAATTTTCCCTTGGACAGTTGTTGAGGAGATGGACTGACAGGCAGGGGACGATAGGGGCAGGCTTGAGCTAGTGCTAATACTAATCTTCTTGTTGCTATTGTTGTTGTTTTTAATATTGCTGTCACTATCATTTACTTTGTTGTTTTATTCGCTGTTGCTGCTTTCTTCATTGTCGTTATCAATTTTGTCAGCATTATTAATTATAGTTTTTTTTTTTCAATATTTGCTCTAATTACTGTAACTATTATTATTGTTGTTATTATTATTATTACTGTTTTGGCGTTAATATTTCCAATATCACTATTAATACTACTCGTGGATTGAAGGCTTTGAAAGGAAGGAAATTTTTTGAAAGCTAATTAAAATTGGTTTGTAAAAGTCTCAAGTTTTCTGAAAATTTTTGCGTTGGAAATCTCTCACTGATTTCTGAGACTTAGAGCAAAAAAAACATGTTTACTTAGGTGTACTCGTGTCAGTTGTACATCGTTTTTCTATTTTTAGGTTGGAACATGATTTACTGTTATTTCTTTGCAGGCTTATGCTCTTTGGACTTCTGCTTGTATAAGCTTTTCATTATGTCGAGTTTTTTCTTTCTGTTGTTTTCATTTCTGCTAAACGAAAAAGCACATAATTTTAACGTTCTGCCCTTTTAACGTTTATTCAATAATATAGTTTTTGACACCATTTCTAGCGTTGTTTTGCTAACGCGGACGAAAATTAGATACATTTTTGAAACCTGTTGCATTAGAAGAGCCCTTATATGCCAATAGTGAAAGACATAGAGGTGTGAGGAAAGACTAAGCCACTGAGCAGAGATTTTGGCTATCACACCACACTAGGCTGATCTACTCTCCAGGGACTACTAGTTTTTCAGCAGTGAATGCAATTTATTCGTTGAATAAGTTCTAGTAACCAGTCAATTGTGGTTGCCAGATTTGCAAGGATACTAAAAAAAGCAAAAATTTTAATCACAGTGATATTTGCGTCGATTTCGGTGACTTCTTCATAAACTTGAAAAGTCTTTAGTAGCAGATTAGACTAGTACAGATAGGGTAACTTATAATATTTCTAAGCAAACAAATTTATTCAAGCCAAATAACAACTGTTTTTAATCGGCAATTGAATAACACAGTTTAATCTTTCAGAAAACAGTTTTTGCAGTAGGGGAATGATTGGCGGTTGAAGGTGTGATGATAAGGTTTAGTTTGATTTCTGTTGACAAATTTGGAAACGAAAGCCTTAATTGGCAGGCTATTGAAAGGAATAATGGCTATTCAAAGCTGCTGCTCGCTGTGGTTTTGATAGTTTCGTGTCCTTGTTTGTAGCAACTAATCTGATAAATTTTAAATGTTTTTGAATTCAGTCATCTTATTATTACACCGATAAGTTGGAAGGAATGGTAAGTAGTAGCAGGTTTGGAGGGTTAACTGCAATACGTTAAAATGTTTTCTGGTTCGGTTTCATCTGCTCAATTTTTCGTTGATAAGTTAGTTGTGAACTGGGCTGGAAAACCTTGAGGTTTTGAATTTTGTTATTCATTGTTGATAACAGTGGGTTTTGTTTATTTTTTTTCCACTGGTATAATTGTTTGATTATCCATGTTTGAGGAGTGGAAACATTTTTCTTGCACTATTCACATTTGATTAATTGTTTAAATCTTAGTTGTACTTTTGCTGTTATAAGTTGGGCTTCTTCTCATTCTTTTGCTTTTATTTTTGGGCCCATCCGATGGTGTAGTGGTATGTAAATTTTTTATATTTTAGTTGTTAACGCCTTATTCAAATAAAATAACAGTAGTTTCATTCCTTTTTTCTTTCAAAAAGAAAAAAAAAAAAAGAAAAAAAAAACGACAAGGTTCATAAGCAGCACTTAATTCTCAAAATGATTTTGACGAACTATTTTTAGAAATCCTTTTATACTGAGCAAATATATAGCATATAGGAATATGTTTTTTTGCATTTATTTTTTTTTCTACTCTTCTCGGCTGGAAATGTAGTAGTCAGTTAAACAAATAAATTTCTTTGGAGTTCTTTTAAGTTGTATGAAAATATAACAATAATTTATATTCTTCTTTGGGAGACTGGGAGACTTTTCAATTTTAGCTTTTTATGACTCAGAAGGAGAAGTAGTTTTTTTTGGAAATTTTTTATTGAATTTGTGATTATGAGCACCGTTTGTAAACTGTGAAATTGATGGCTACAGGAGTTTAATGGCGCCTTCATCGGTTACAAAGCAACAAATATGTAAATAGTATCTTAAATGCCAGACTGGTACTGGACACCGGTTGCAAACTAATCAATTTTTTACTCAGACTTGGGAGCTGACGATTAAACTGGTGTCGTGTAGACACAGAGGTTTGCACAAAAACTTGCTGACTAGGCCTAACTGAAGTGACTACTGGTAGTCATCTAGAATTGAGATTTCATCACCGGTGTTACAACTGCTACTGGCCCCAGCTGTGCCAACAAGTTCTAGTAGTTATTTGAAGATTAAACGATGGGTAAACAATTGCAATGTTGCGACATTATTTTTTGCCTTTCTAGTTCCAGTCCGCTGCTTTGATGGTTAGACTTGTCTGCCTGAACCAGTCTCACTTGTCGACTATGAAACTAAACTTCTGTTTTTTCTTGCATGTGTCCGTTAAAGACAAGTCTCTTCTCACTTTGTCAGATACTTTCAAAAACTCTGCAAAGTATATGGCACCATTTTGTCAGCAACTGAGGTACCAGTGAAGCAGAAGCAGAAAGTTGCGGTTAGTAAAGGACTTTTATATTAGACTAGTATCTTTTGAAAGAGTAATAAATTCATAAATCTAGCTTCTTCTCGCTCAACTCTAAATTATGACAGAAAAACTGCCTATAAGACACTTCAAGTACTCCACTACTATATAAGTGTAAGAAGTGCCATTTATTAAAAATTGCACCATAATTCTTTCCGCTTCTCCCGTTTATCTGATAAAAATAATTCGACAAATAAGTAGTGTCGTTTGAAATAAATTTGATTTTGCTAATGCAGCATCTGCTTGCATTTTTCAATGAACTGTACTTGAGAGGATTTGCGGATTAATTTTTCCTAGGAAAATTTGATTATCTAATGATAACTGGACACGACAAAAGCAAAAATGAAGCTGGACAGCTTACCCTTCTGTCAATAATCGTTGAGACATCTAAAAATGAAATGGTAAAATGTCCGTCTAATTGTTCACTAAAGATTCAGCAAAAGCAAATAGTCAGCGACTTTTTAAAACAAGCGAGTAGCAGTCTATTTTACCAACTGTTCTAGTTTCCTTCGGTTCTGTGTGATCCAGAAAAGCCTTTTTTTAGAGCGCCTGTATTCTGTAAAATTTTATTCAAACAGTTCTGGTTCTTGACTTCTTTCACCTATAGCCTTGATAGCGATAGCTGTCTTTAAGACCGTCTCAACGGCAGCTCGTACATGAGTGTTTTTTTTCCTTTGTTACTATTACGTTAACCTAAGACTTATTGTGGGGGAATCGTCTCTACCTCTTCCCACAGTTTCTACTTCATTTTTAAAGGAAGAAGAAATGCATGAATGCCGCTTCGCCCTATTGTAATTAGATTTGCTCTGCATCTTTCGTTACTGACTGTATCAACCGCTGCTAGTAAATTAGTTATCCTATACCTATGCGATTGATGATATACGCCCTTTGGACAATTTTGGCTTAAAAGAACAGAATTCTATTAATCAATCAACACCGATCAAGCAGCCTGCCTGCCACGAATCGGCATTCTTTAATTTTGCACTATGTGTACTTTCGACATGTCCCTAATCAAAAAAATTCGTGTGGCCACAAAAAACAAACGAGTGATGAGACCATCCTCACCTTTTTACCAATTGAATGCAAAAAATGGTACATAGTTAACAGGCTATACATCATACGAGTCCAAACAAGCTACTCAAACTGACCAGAAATCATTACTCGACAAAAACGACAAAAAGCTTCATTACAAAAATGTGTTTGTCTCAGTCAAATCAAAGAGACAATTTTAAGAAGCAGAGAACAAAAAAAAGGTGATCCTTAAAACCTGATACTGCTCCTAAACACCTATTTTGGAGATCACTTTCTTCTGCTGCGTCAAGTTATCAGTTTCTGCAAAAAAAAAAAAAACTCATGTAATAGAAACTGCAGTATGCGGAATGAAAACGGGAAAGGAGAGATTGCAGAGAACCTGGTTTGAGCGGCTGCTATAATATGTTTTCAAACAAAAAATTTAATCAGAAACGATTAAGGAAAGAAACAGGTGTTGCAGTGACTGTTACAGATTAAAGAGCGCAATACTGAATGGCAAAGCGGGACTGCTGGCAAGTAAAAAACCTGTTATAAAATTTGAGAATTATTGTCAATTTCGAAACCAGTGCAACCTTCGTTTTTTCCCAGAGACCCGATAAAAAGCCATTCTATTGCGGTAATAACAAAAGTGGTCACTTTACACATCGGATATTAACAAGAACAACCTCTCAACGGCAATGAATAGTTTAGATCCAAGAAAAACATTTCAGAAGGGAATGACTTAAGATACGAGATAGAGAACAGTAGAAAAAATATCAGCGCCAATAAACGCAATTATTACGACACTGTTACTTAATTTCCTGAGTTAGTGGTAAAAATTATTTAAATTTTTAATGCAACATCCCTGGCCGATACAGAAAGTGATGTTGAACTTACACCCTGTTAATGTCCTACCCGCCGGAATATGGGTTCTCCTTGCTATTTTTGCTTAACACTATAATTTTCCAAGTCTCACTAATAATCGGGAATATCTTCCAAAGTGTGGTGCAAAAATAGCTAAACAATTTTGAAAGCAAAAAATTTTAGCCGAAAAGCTCACTGGCTATATGATTTTTTTCAAATCTCAGATTTATTAACGACTTGAAGGTTACAGTGATCAACTGTTTTCTAATATGATTCCGACTTTGAATGAAGAGTTTTTCAAAAACGATTCCAGCCACATTTCAATTTTCAAAAGTTGATAGGTTTTAAGAATACAATGACGACCGCCTAGTTTCCTTTTTCTTTGGCGACAACCTTAACCACTTCATGATTCGACTTGATGTACCCTCTTCTTCTTTTGATACTTCAGAGCCTACTGAGGTTTCGTCCACAAGCGGCAACTGAAATAAAAGAAAAAATAAATGCTGTTCTAATTAAATTTCCAATAAAAAATTTCATGATTTTCATTATTTCCACTGACCGTGGTAGGCTTTGGTGAAAAAGCCGCTTTGCAGCAAAAAGAAACAGCTTTATCTTTGTTTAATGAGCTGAACAAACTCATTTTACAACTATAGATTACAACTTTGTGTCATACTTTGTCTGCCGATAAGCATTTCTGAGGTAACATAGGACTTAAACAAGCGCCAACAGAAGCTCTTCCAAACTGGCCTGGTTCACGAGTACTTGAAGACTTCTGAATAGGTGACTTCTCAGAGTCGGCGATCAATTTAGTTGCATCTTCTCTGAAAAAGTAGAACAATTAAAGCTATTAAGGCGTAACTGCGCCAATAATCACCAAATACCAAAACCAAAAATGGTTGACTACGATACAAGAAATACAAAAAAAACTTTTCACCCAGCCAAAATTCTCCTATAACGGATGAAAATATACAACAGTCACTTGCGAAAAGTTACTTCTAGACCAAATCCTACGACGCTAGAAGTTCTTCTTCACTTCGGTAACAAAAAAAGTTGAAACTTTTTGGCAGAACAGAAGAATAATGTTGAATCTTCCTTTTTGGCACTTCTTTGGCCATTTAAGATTCAATCCAATGAGCTCTAACAAAAAACAGCGAAAAAATCGTCATAAGGATAACAGATAAAAAAATTTTAAATTGGAAAACAAATTAAATTTTACAACTTTCAGCCGTCTTTCTAACTTCATCCGATGCAACGCCTTTAACAAAGAATTTTGAACAACGTACTCTCATTCCCGTTATAATGTGTCAATCTTTATTGTCAGAAGATTTCAACTGCTTTTCTGACTTTATCAAGCGCCAAACAAGAGCACTCAATGCTATCTCACAAAAATACGTCATCTTTTGTTAAAAAGCAAGTTTTTTTTAAGAAACTCTTATTTTTATGGCTCATGAGAGTTCCAACCTTCAAGAGATTAGGCAAATGCATAATTAAAGAAAGAAAAATCGTGTTGTAATTTTTGAACACAAAACACAAAGCTGACATACTCTTGACGTAAGGAAAGACCATCAATATTTCAAAAATCCCCCTAGGAAGATTTATTTATCTAAATTACAAAAAAGGGATAATTGCTTACATATGTAATGCTGCCATTTTTTGAAAAAACTTCGCTTCGTCTTCCCTGCAAATAAAATTTTTCTTTATTTTTAGCGTACACAAAAAATCCATTCAACTTCGCAGTAACAATTTTTAGGATAGAGCCAAACCCAAATCATAGCTTAAAAAGCTGCCAGTTGCCTATGAAAAAAATTGCGTCTCTTTTACATCTCAAAATTTTCGTACGGTCGAGAAAACTATCAGCTTTGCTGCCATTTTTCTATCATCATTTCAGATGTAGGCAAAAACCCAGTTCATTTATATCCCAATATAATGTTGCAGACATCAAGGCGCTTAAATATCTACACTCATACCAAACTCTCGACATTCAATAGTTGACGAACTGTACAAAAAATTTTAGTTTCCATTTCAAAAAACACAATTTTTTTAAGCTGTAAGTTTCAAATTTCTTCCTCAACAAGTTTATCTATCCACTAGAAAATCGGTGAAATCCAACAAAAATCCAGAGCACAGCAAGATAAAGACTAAAATTTTTACTATTTAATCTCAAGACACTTTTCTGATATCAAACTAGTCAAACAATAATACATCAACGCTCAAAAAAACATCATTTCAACAGTCAATAAATTTTGCCTGAAAATTTAGGATAATTTTTTTTTTTTACCTGGCAGCTTTTTGGCACTTTTCTCGTTGAATTTCCAGATGTCTTAAACGCTCTTTTTGCCGTTTTTCCTTTTCACGTTTCTCTACTTTCTAAAAAAAAATTCACATAATCAAAAAATACAAATGCAATCACTGAAGATTTGCACAGGGCAAACCTCCTGAA
>UXUI01010216.1:0-10045 GCA_900576705.1 Enterobius vermicularis
GAAAATGCTCGATGACCAATGTGTAATTAGAATTTCCTTATTTTGCTAAAAGCTTTTTTGTAACTTTGCTGGTCATAATGGTTAATATAAAGTTGTAAAGTAGTAAACGAAAGAAACGTAGTTTCTCAATTCTTTAAAAGTACTTAGAAAAGAAATCCTGTCGGAATTACATAGACCTCAAATACTTTCATGTGCACTTAGAAGCTTTTATTTCTAAACTTATACTTATACTAAATTTATGAGTATTTAGAGTATTAAAAGCACGCTGTTAATTGCATAATAGTCATATATGAGCTAAACTGTTTGAAAAAATCCCAAAACCTAGAGTGGCCAATCTCCCCTTTCTTCCAGCTTTCCCGTTACTCAAATACACCACTGATCTTCGACTATGCTCACAAAGTACATAGTCCTTCTACTTCATTTTCCCAAGCTTCAAGCTGTCTAAGAATGCGTTCAATACCACCAATCACTTCAGTAGAAACACCCTTGCAACTAACTGGTTGAAATGAGTGTAAATCTCTATGCAAAGCCGCTTTGGCTGAGCCCGGCTAACACACTATTCATTTAGTCTCTACTACTACCGTGCACTCCTCCCCAACAGTGTATCCGCAGCTTTTGAGCTTCGCCTTTGGAAAAAGGCGAGAAATAATCACTTTTCGAATCTGTGACAAATTCTATCTCTCAACTGTCCTTTTGAGGCAAGACCAAAATGTACCCACAGTCTAAAGTTCCCATCAAAGTTCGGAAGTTTGACCAGAAAAATTTGAAGCTGCGTCCGATACATCTAAGAATAAGCCATCCGTAGTGTCCTGATTGCGCATGTGCTGCTCTTACACTGCTGGGTCCCAAAGCTCTTAACTACCTTTCTCAAGACAAACCATCTCCTTCAGACGGCTGTCCGCTTGCTCTCTAGTACCGCACCCAGACCATCACGGTCGTCTATAACATCCATATACGCTTCATCGTCATAGTTTCTTTGATCGTCTTCTGCCTGACCAATGACCACATTTCTTCCAGTTAAAAGATACGCAATCAACTAAAGGCCTTTAAATTTTAGAATACCAAAATTAAAGCCTCACACTTTCTCTCGAGAAAAAAGACTACCAAATTATCATACCTCACGAGTAAAAAAAGCTAAAAACTATTTTAAAAGTCCCTCAGAAACCACAGCTGAAAATATTTAGTGTAGCAATGTTTCTGTAAACGTCAATCTAAGAAAGACAAACAATACACAAACATAATTTATATATACCATAAACGGAGGCCTTAATTACCTGTGAAAGGCAATAACTTGTAGCTCCCGCATCTTTCTAAGTCACTTCACATGTCCTAGACATTGAAAACAGTAAAAGCAAATAAAACATACTTTCTAATTGAACATCACAGGTAATACCTTAACTTTCTTCCAAATGTTTATCATTAGTGAAGTAATTCTCATGCTTCCCTCAAACTACGAAGCAGATTTCTAGATCTTGCAAAGATGTACATATTCAGTGTCAAGAGAAATAAAAAATTTCAAAATATGGCAAGTTCAAAAAAACTTCCCATGCACTTAACAGCATCCTGACATCAACATATTTAAAAACTAGTAGCAAACAATTATTTTTTATCAGCTTTGTATTTTTGAGTTAATTTTTTATCTAGCGAACGCCTTACCCTCCTCATGTTACGTACACCGGGTATAAAAGAACTCAATTCCGCTTTTTCCACAGACAGTTGTGATGAATTCAGAGCTGAACCTATAAAATAGTACATAAAAGCCACATCAACAAAAAATAAAAACCTCTTCACTTGAATGACCTGGAAGAGCACTCATACGCCTTATAAAATTTCGGCAACTTTTGCTAATCCACAACTAAAGTCACTGAAAAAGCATCATGCTTTAATTGCCTTTGCAAAACAAACAAGTCTGAGTTTTAGGTCAGTATGAAACATAACAAAGGGTCCAACCTAATGACGCGTTGCTATCATTTTTGGAAGCAATACTTTGACGAATTTCTTCGCTTTTGTCAACTTTTGAAGAGGTTGGTTTTTTAAGTTGTTCAGACTGTTTTTGTAGCCGCTTTATCCTCTTGACTCTTACAGCACCACTTGTTGGATAGCGACTTGCACAACCTATATGGCAAACTACATATAACGATTTTTCACCAAATCAATGCCCAGCAGCGCCAGCCACTGTAGCTAATAAACTTAAGACCTAAACGATGTACATAAAAATATGACTACCCAGCTGCAAAAACCTCGAAAAACTTTTTCAAAAACAGCTATCAACTATCAACTTTTGACGAAAAAACATTTCAGACGCATTACTGCAACAACAACCTTTACTGCCAAAGGTGCCTTTTTCTCTTCCGCTTTCACTTCTTTTCCTTTTACGCACTTCAGTAACTTCCTCTCTTGGTGAATCGGAGGCAATTCGAGCAGCCGCAGCATTTTTAGCCGTTGATCTTATCGCAAAATCAATTGCCTAAAAACAACGCTATTCTAATAAATCGTAGTCGGTAGTGCTAAACTGCCAAATTGCTACTTTTTTACGAAGAAACGTACAAGAAGACAAAGCGTTACTTAAAAAACTGACTGACGAATTAACCAGATTCCTAAAATTGAATAAAATTGAGATTTCCTTATCCTACTGAAAAGCCGCTACCACCTAAATGCTGACTGCGATGCCTTCAACCCTCTACAAAATAAGCGCTCATTTTAAACAGCAATCATAAATAACGGCTCGTGTAATCCCAAAAATCAATTCAAATCCTAAGATACAAACTTAGCATATTTAAAAAAAAAACATGGCTAAATAAAATAATCAGCGGTGAAATTAAAAAAATTTTTAGAAACCTTGTTAATTGGACTGTAATCTATCTTTCCATTATAAGGAGATTCATATGCAACTCTTAGCATCTGTACGATGCATTTAGCGACCTCAGCAGCAACCATTCCGCGAACATCTGTTTCATAATTTTCAGAAAAATCGGATTTTTTAGAGTAAACCTAAGAATATGAAGGTCAAAACGATACGGAGGCAAAATGGTCTAATATCATATTTATAAGCTTTAAATGTATTCAAAACAATTTATTTGTGCAGAGGAAGAGAAAAAATTGGTCTATGGTCTGAAAAATGAAGAGTATCTGACCATTAAACAAACTAGGACTGATTAGTAAAAACATACGCTATCGGGGCTGTCTTCTACATCTTGCCATGGAAGATGTCCAGCAACCCAAAACAAAAGATTGTAAGAAAGTATTTCTAAATCTCCACGTGGAGAGGGGAAACAACCCCTATGAGCATCAATAGAAGTGAAAGTTAATGTGCCGTTGTGAGCTAGAAAATTTTTGATCTCCTTACTGGGAAAAGCCACCAGAATGAAAAGAAAGAACCACGACAACATGCTTATA
The DNA here is from genome assembly GCA_900576705.1 of Enterobius vermicularis. NCBI lineage: Eukaryota > Metazoa > Nematoda > Chromadorea > Rhabditida > Oxyuridae > Enterobius > Enterobius vermicularis. The sequence continues at coordinate 3,397 of UXUI01010216.1, forward strand.
AAATAGGTATAATAAAAAAAAAAACCGGAAAATGGAAAATATATGGTTGTATCAAGAAGTGACTGAATTGAACTTACGTTTTAAAAAAGTAACCGAGTATCAGGTAAAATTACGTCAAGCCTTTTATTTGCAAGTACAATAATTTAGATGACAAACCTCTTTTTTTATCTGGTTTATCAACATTACTCTTTATCATACGAGCCAAACCAAAATCAACTAAGTAGCACCTCGAAAAATCCCCGTCAGATGCAAGCAGAATATTATCGGCTTTAAGGTCTCCGTGTACATAATCCTAAATAGAAGACGCAATTTTCGAAAAGGCAAGAAGAAACAAAGCGTAACAAACTTATAAGGGTAAAATCGTAAAAACAAAGCGTAACAAACTTATAAGGGTAAAATCAGTTTAAACTTTGAAAAGAAAATTGACAAGTGAACCTTTAAAAGAACATTAATACTAAAATACCAAATCCAAAGCAACACAGTCAGAGACTCGCCCAAGCCACAAAAATTACTACTTTAAAAAGGAATATTTAGATCTTGAAAGTAGTTTGAAAAAATCACTATAAAATCCCACCCTCTAACGAAGAATTTTAGAAAAATATTAATTTTTTTCACTTTCTAACAGCAAATAAGTCGTGATAAAAATTAATTACTTAGGAGAATTAATGCATTATAAGATTCATACCAACAAATGCTAACCTGATCCTGCATATATCTTAAACAGTCTGTGCACTGCCTAGCAATTCGAAGGGCAATGTGTGGCTCTACTTTGCCTCCGCACTCTACACGATAACTTTCAAAGGACCGACTATATCTTGGCATCGCTAAGAAACGTAGCTCTTCCCCTTTATATACAAACACACCACTTCCCAAATGAGGAGGTAAACCAAGGTGAGACACTTCTACAAAAGGAAAAAGTTACCAAAACTGGAAAACCAACCACAAGCACTAGCACTAAAATTAACAAAACTGATATCAAAATTTGGTTTGTTTTTGGATTTATTAGATAATGAATCTATGCCTCCGCGTGAAAAACAGGTAGAGATTGCTCAAACAATATGATGAGTTAATCGATATGGGTTGCGACAGACTTCAGTCGCATAGGTAATTCAAAGTAGAACAGGTTTAACACCACCAGAAACATAAAAAATTACTGTCAGAGATTTCTAAAAGCACCACTTAAGCAGATTACTGTTTTTCACCAAATACTTCTTCAAGAAACAAATCTCATTTACCCAGGATTCAGGAATAATAGCTGCTGGAATGCTTTAAATTTGTTAAGCAAAAAATGGATAGTAAAGCTTTTATAAAAACCTCCGCTCCAGAAAGCAGAAGTCATCTAAAAACACAATGATGAGATCAGAGTTAGTGTTGGAAGACGAGCAGCGCAGAACTATTAAAGAAGGCAAAAAAGATGTAAATATCAAATAAATATGTTTAAAGACAGCTTGAAACTTCAAGAACATTTGCAGGAAAAAGATTTTATTAGGCTTTATTAAACGTACAATGCTTTGTAAGACAGCAATTCACAGTGGAAAAATAAGTGTTGTCACGTGAAAGCGGCAGAATATTGCGTTTGCAAATCAACTCTTTCCTTTTTCAACTACATCAGATGCTGTAGCTCCAGACCTCATAGAGTACGCAGTGAACGACTTCTACATTATTTACAAAAAAAAGCGCAATAAAAAGTTTTGAAAAAAGTAAAAACGTCGTTTCCTTTCTTCTTAAAATTTATTGCAATAGTTTGCCAAGCGAAAGAGTAATTATAAGACTACGCAAATTGTAAGCACAAATGCAAATTCGTGAACGACCACAGAATTTCCTGAAAAACTCGGCGTTGTCAAAAAATTTAAAGATCAACTTGGCAAGCCACACAGTTTTCGCTATGAACCTTTTTGCCAGACAAGTACGGCTCTCAAATCTACAAACCCTTCAAGCTTGTCAGGAACATAAATTTTCCACAGCGCGCGATGTAGCACTGAGTGATCCATAAATAAATACGTATAAATACATATTCACACGAACTGGCCTATTATTTATTAGTTTAAACTCAGGAAAAACTCGCCCTACTAACTAAGAGTCATTGAAATGCAAAATGGTTTAAACATACTGTGACATTCTTGCCAAGCAGCCAGCAAATCACTTTTCAACATCCTCTGGAACACTGTTATTTCGGTAAATAAAGGGCCATTACCTTTTGGTTCAATCTTGATAGCCAAACTTTTAGGCCTTCCATACTCCTTACTATCATTCTGCAACATTACTACTCCACAGTTTTTAACATAATAACGATAAAAAAACAGCAGAATCAGTGATTATTATAAAGCTTTCTCACCAAATTATGGAGAGCAACAGTTGGTGTCACAGCATAAATTACTGCTCAAAAAACGCTATTATTTTTCAAAGCTTAGAAAACAACTGAAATAAAATCACAGAAAAAGGAACCACTAAATATCAACACACAGTTTCCGAGACACTGATTCCGACAAACAATTTTTAGCAGTGTCATCAAAGAAAACCCGAAGAAAAGCATAGCACTTATTCTTCTTAACACACTCAAACTAAAAATTACGCTTAGCACTTGCGATTCTTTCTCCATATTTTCAACCTGCCTTTGAATAAGGCTAATTAAACTTGCTCATACCTCTTGCTCATAACGACCTCACTATAGCCCAATCCAACTACCTTTTCCGCTCCAAGAGAATCACCCAATAGAAGTCCACATTTAAAAAACGCAACCCATTATGCTGAAGTAAACGTTTTCAAATTTGTAGATCCGAACGTTTCAACCCACCATGCTGTTTTTAGTCCAGAATTAAATAAGCATAGAACTAGAAATGAAAAACTAACCAAATGTGCTGAGTAGATGCGGCCAAAGCCTCCCTGAGCGAAATGTTCTTCGATAACAAATTTCTGTTTTCTAGTGTCCGTTATAACTGTTCCAGGGCTTATAACAATTGCAAGCTTATGTAGTTTGTTTTTTGCTTTGCACTTCTTTGGAGGCATTTGGTTCCTGAAGTTTATGATATTACTTAAATAACCGTTTGACCAGCAGTGTGAATTGCAAGCACTACGTAAGAGATAAGTTAGTGAAAAAACCAAATCCTACAACTACAGATGTATAAACCACTGCAGCACACCAAACCTTATACTTCCAAATGATCATCGCTACTAAAGAAGAACTTCTTATTACAGGAATCAACCCCCCGAATAAACATTGGCGTACACAACAAACTCAAAATCGATGCAGATCAAACGCAAAATTCGTAAATTCGTCTTTCCGCGTTCAGGAAATCGCTCCAAGACAACTGCAAAACTATCTTACAACTCTCAAACCTGCAACTGAATCTGCTTTGACCCGAGACATACAATACGTGTTTCCCAAATCAGATGTTCCTTTTGCATGATACCGCTGCCAACTGGTTTCGTATTTCCTTCCCTTAGATTCTTCCACTGGAGTAAGGACACTTTGAAAACACACTCGTGACTGTGATCCGGGGCTTTTGTACAAATTATTCACTAGTACGGACGCAAGGCTGCTAAATTTCAAAAAAAACTTTGCATACTATAAATATAAAAGCAAATTTTCTTCACTAACCAACTGAAAGCAGTTCTAAACAGAGCCTTCAACCTACTTTTAGATTCAATTCCTTTACCTATGCATGACAGTACAAAACTATCCGCTTGAGTAAAGGATTATGTGACTGGAAGCCATGCGCACTACCTATAATGATTGCGAGAAGCATCTAGTTTAAGAAAAAAAATTTTTTTTTGAAAACTTTTTCTAAAGTGAACGGTATACTCCTGGTAAATAATCTTTTCTTTATCTTTCAATTCAATAAAAAAAAAAAATGAACACAGGATTGTAATGTGACATGGTGTACACCAACAAATTCTTCGCACTTAAACACACTTATACATACACTGTCCCTTTGCGGCAGGTAAATAAAAAGATAAAAATTGAAAAAGATGTGCTTGTTTTTATAGTGACTGTCCACATATCTGACGAAGAATCCACTGCGGAGATGGAGGAACGTTGTCAATACGTTGTCTTTGTGGCTGAAGACATTTGGATTTGCAACTTAAGGAATTTGCAATTTATCTGGATTCCTTCTATAATTGCATTCTTCAAACCCATCGACGAGTAACAACATTTCTACACTTATTTAACGCCGTTCACAGTCATCTGCAACGAATTCCTCTATAAATTTTACTTCAAATGACATTTGAACAATGCTCAAGATTTTATTCGTCATACTATTCTATGACAAAATTAACTCGGCAGAAATTCAAATTCCACTTCATTGAGCATTTTGGCATCAACTGGTTATAGCTTTTTTTAGCTGTTGTCTACAGTCGACCTCAGCAAGCTATCGCGTGTCATTTGCTATGATGTCAGTTGGCCTGGGACGTGCAGTATTGCTTCAGTATCTGCAGGCGCCCTCAAAGGGTACCGTCGAAGAAGAAAGCGCAAAAGATAAAGTGGAATTCCTGACGGCCTTCTTATAGACTGACTCAAATTCTTGGGTTCATAATACTATAAAATTTTCTTGCATAAAATTTTACAGTTGTCGGTTGCGCACAAGACACAGTTCTAGTGAAACTTCAAAAAGGAAAAATTTCACTTGCCATTTGGGGAACTTTTAAAAATGAGCTTTTCACTTACAAAAAAAGATTTATTGCAAAGATGGAGCCGTTCTAAAAATAAAGGGCAACATTGCAGTGAATCTCTCAACAAAACCACCCTTTATCATATTTAAAGGAATTGCTAAAGATAGAAAAAGTTCATGACCAAGCTTTAGTTACTCCAAGTTATATGAATGGAATAAAATACGGTTTACAAACCAAGTCAAAAAAAAAAAAAGACAAGTAGCTTCTTTTATTTTGTTGATATGTTTTCTCACTTGCTGTCAGAGAAAACTTGAAACATTTATTTATTTTATTTATTTATTTTTTGTGAAACTGCCGCATATTTTCTGAAGCCTTCGATTTTTTAGACTAAATCTCTTAATGAAAAAGAGAGACCATGAACAAGTTTAAAGCGGCTCAAAATGCTTTATTTATAGCTGCAGAACTTTGGTAATTAAACTTACGTCACTAAGAAAAGCAAAATATTGGCGTGTACCAGATGCTAGTTTACAATCTACAAATATTTACAATTTCTAATCTTGAGTAAAGTAAAAATAATGACCAAAAGAGGTTAAATTATTAAAGTGTAACTGACGAAAATAAGATGACTGAAGCTGCAAATACAGAAAATTGGCTGGCCTGTTTTCACCGAAATCTGCATCACTATACGGTAGCTTTTTCTGCTCTGCCGACCCATTTGAGTCGATATGTAAATTTTGTATTTCGTAATTGTCCGACTGGCACCAGTCTGCTCTCAATTTCCCTTTTAGATACACCACATAACTGCTTTCTAATTAGCTTTAACACATAACCGCATTAATATAACTTATATATCATATCAATTACTTTGAAAAAGTATAGCTGAAGAAACGAAAAAATTTCATGGCGGTAATACAATAATTCTTCAAAATCAGTTTTAGCTAAAAGTAATTAACTTCCACTCAGTTGTTAACGTTTCACTGGGAATGCTTACACGGAATTACTAATGGAGATGAGACCTATACAATTTATCTTAATTTTATCTTGATGTCGCTAAAAGTTTCAGAAGAATACTTTATGAGAAGTGCTTTACAAAGTAAACTAGTAAAGGTAATTTACTTATATAGAATAAAGTTCCTAGTTTTAGCGGAAAGAAGCCAGTTATTATTTGTGACTTATCTGGTTGAGTACCAATGCTTATAATGTTCTGCGGGCAACATTTTCTGTTTCGTATTCCCAAATTTTTCTATTGATTGTTTTTTGTTTGTTGCAAATAATAAAATACTTTTTTCTGCTGTTTTTTGCAGTGTTTTATTTTTATAAGCCTCATCTTATCGTTGAGGGAGTTTTTTCATTTGCAAGGAAGTCTTGCTAGTTTAGCCAAATGAGTTAACACTATAAAGTTCCTCAACTACCCTTTCAAAAAGCTGACGCAGAAAACCTCATATTACAAATTACTCATATTACAAAACTTAGCTTATGCTCATAAAAACTGTTATGCTACTTCTAATAGTGTGTAGAAAGCAATCTATTTCTGTAAAACTCATCTGGCTGTTTGTTCGTTCTTTGTTCTCACGATTAAACCCAAAAACAACCTTCGTAAATGAATGGTTTGAGTATGCAAATTAAATTTACGCAAAAATGGTTCAGACTCTACTCAACGAACCTCCACTGGTCATCGCTGCTTAAATCGAATTTCAATGCTAAATGTTAGTCGGTAAATGTTCCTCTTTTCACTAGTGCTTTTTTTGTGCTCGTAATAGGAGTGCGTCTTCTAATGTTTAAATTAAGAAGTACATAAACAAACATACGAATAAATGAGCTTTTTAGCAGTAAGCAAATTGCCAGGTAGTTACGCTTACAAGCATCATAGGAACCTCATAAATTATCATAATATACAGCTACATGAAACTAATTTTCATTAGGCAAAAGAAGTGCACTGCTTTTTTGCTGTGCCTTTTAGCAGCATAGAAATATTTACCAAGAGAAAAAAAAATTATTTATTGATTTTGTTCAGATTTTTTTTTTTTTTTTTTTTTTT
>UXUI01010218.1:0-12088 GCA_900576705.1 Enterobius vermicularis
TTTTTTTTTTTTCTTTTTTACCGTATAGGTAAATCTTTGATTTAAAACTTTTGCAAGCAGTATCCGTAAAAAGTTTATTATTATATCTAAAGAAAACTGTTAATAAAACTGTAAAGATAAATGTTCTTTTTAAATCTGCCGTTTGACTATGCAGAAATTGTTTAAAAAAAAACAAAAAAAAAAAAAACTATGTTATTTGTAATTTGTTTACCACAAATATTGTTTTCCTTTCTTCGCAATTGAAGCTATATTTAGTTTTATTAATTGCTTAGCTATTGCTATCAATAATACAGTGTTATTTTCAACAATAAAAATTGCTGTTACTAATTTAAAGCAAAATAAACCATGAACCACAGGAGAATATTTTGTGACCGATTAGAGAAATACCTTCGGTATATGACTTAAAAAAAAAAAAAAGAGAGGAATGTATTTTTTAACAATATTTTATCCCAAAAAAGCAGCAATCTCTTTACTTTTTCAGCATTTGGTAATGCAAAAACAGTTAGAAACGACAACTCATCTAGATTTGGCAAATACATTGACATTCATTTTCGTGCTGATGGAGCTATTGAAGGTGCTAGAGTTGAGCAGTATTTGCTGGAAAAATCCAGAATTGTTAATCAGGCTCATGATGAGCGAAATTATCATATATTTTATTGCCTACTAGCTGGTTTAAGTCAAGCTGAAAAAGATGAACTATATTTGAGAGATGCTAAAGATTACTATTATTTAACTCAGGTAACTGTTTTATGATAAACGAAATGCTAAAATTAAACTGTACATAAAATTGCTGTTATTTGCATTTTATGTGTTATATAGAATTAAAAAAAAAAATACAATTTAAGGGAAAAACTCTGGTTGCCGATGGTCGTGACGATGCTGCAGATCTGGCTGAAATAAGATCTGCAATGAAAGTACTGTTTTTTAAAGAACCTGAAATAAAGACTATTTTTAAGATATTGGCTGCACTGCTTCATATTGGCAACATTAAATACAGCGGTAATTACATTTCACCTTCAGTCAAACCTCATTTTCTAATAAACTTTTAGCTGTCGTGCTATTAGGTTGAATAATGCTTTAGCAACAATGTTGAACAATATGGAAGCAACAGAAATACGGGATAGAGCCGGTGTTGCACGAGTTGCTAAACTTCTTCAAGTAAGTTTTTGCTAAAAATAGCATAAAGTTTTTCCTGCATTTTAGCTAACAAAATTTTTGCTTTATAAATTTGTTCTGTTGAGAACATCAATTAGCATCAAGTTCTTAAACAGGTTTAGTTTTTTTTAAATGATGTTTAGCTGATGTTACGATTTATCAGAAATGTTTAGGTGGATGAAAGAACCTTAGTGAATGCACTAACTACAAGAAGTTTGGTGACACGAGAAGAACGAGTGGTTTCCTGTCTTACCGCCGAACAAAGTTTAGATGTAAGAGATGCGTTAGTAAAAGGTATTTATGGTAGACTCTTCATCTCAATTGTTAATAAAATCAACGATGCAATTTACAGGTAAAAATAATTGTTGTTTTTAAAGTATGTAATGTATTTGTTTTACATATTTTATCTACGTTTTTTGATTGTTTCGGATGATTTGTTTACCAAACATATGTTTTGAATAAAACTTTTGTAAAATAAAATATGTGATGGCAAGTAATACGTATCTATGGTTCATAAAATTAGCGATTGATAAAAATATGGCTATTTGTGAAAAAAGAAACTAATGGCAATAACAAATTAACCGAGCATAAAATTGAACATTTAAAACGTAAAAATTTCAGTCTTTTTTACTGTGCCATGACTTTAGAATCTAAAGTGTTAACCGTTTCGATAAACAATTATTTTTTTTTAGGCCACAAAAACCTGGACAAAAAAGGCGCAACATTGGAGTACTTGATATATTTGGCTTTGAAAATTTTACGATGAATAGCTTTGAGCAGCTTTGTATCAATTATGCAAATGAAAATCTGCAGCAGTTCTTTGTACGTCATGTTTTTCGACTGGAACAACGGTACACTTAACAATTGACTGTCCTGTCTTTAAATACCAAAAACTTTCAGAATATTTCTACGCTAAAGTTGTTTGCATCCTCACTCAGAGAAAAACGTTTTATTTAAATTTGCAGTTTTCAGAGAATATGAAGCAGAAAAAATTGACTGGAAAAGTATCGAGTATACAGACAACCAAGATGTGTTGGATATTATTGCGATGAGACCAATGAATATTTTTTCCATTATCGATGAAGAAAGTATATTCCCGAGAGTAAGTATTTTATTAAAATGCCATTTGTATTTATGTCTCTTGCTGAGTTGTGCATATTTGAAGCTTTGAAGATCTATCAAATTGACATCGGTTTTATAGGGCACAGATCAAACAATGCTGAATAAACTGCACGCTAATCATAGTATAAATAGTCGCCTATATTTAAAGCCAAAATCTGATCTGAACAAATCTTTTGGCATTGTTCATTTCGCAGGAGCCGTTTTTTACAGTTCTAAAGGCAAACCTTTTTCCTCCTTTGATTTATTGACGACAGTGTTATAAATACGCAAAAGAAAGTAATTTTATTGCTAATTGACCTAGGTATCTACAGATTATTTAAACACCACCTCATGCTTAAAACTCAGTAACTCATATATTTAGGATTTTTGGAAAAAAATCGAGACACATTTTCTCCTGACTTGTACTCGTTAGTGCAAAGCAGCAAAATAAAGTTTCTTGTCAATCTTTTTGAACCAGACATGGACGCTGAAAATTTGACGGGAACTCGTCGAAAGCAGGCAACCGTTAGTGGTCAGTTTAGAAAGTCACTGGAAGCCCTTATGTCACAAATCGCTCTTTCTGAACCATTCTTTATTCGCTGTATCAAGCCTAACGAGTATAAACGAGCTTTGGTAAGGAAGCTATAACAAGTTTCACACCACTTTTCTGTTTTGATATTTAAAGAAGGACTTAATATTGGTTAAAAAAAAGACTTGTTAGCGAAGTTACTGAAAAAAAGGACGCATTGTACTTAAAAATTTTATTTTAAATATTACTACTCTTTTTAGCTAACTTCTTTTATAGATGTTTGATAGAGATTTGGTCTGTAAACAGCTTCGATATTCTGGAATGATGGAAACAATCAAAATCCGTAAAGCTGGTTATCCGATTCGGTACTCTTACCCCTATTTCGTTGCTCGCTACCGCATCCTACTTGACGGCATCGGTAAGTTCACGTAGCAATCGTTTCTTTCGTGACTTCGAATTTTCTTTTCTTCCAAGTGATCTATACTAGCCTTTTAGGCCCTCCTCAGAGGGTCGACTGCAAACAAGCAACGAAAGAAATCTGTGATGCAATCCTTGGGCGACATGCAGATTACCAACTTGGTGCTACAAAGGTTTTTCTAAAAGATGCCCAAGAGCTTCATTTAGAGCAAGTAAGCCTGTTTTTCACATAGTGTATTAGAAACGTCTTGTTAATGGTCACTTAATGGTCATTCTTTTTTAGCCCGCTCTTCTTTTGCTTGACAATATGATTTTTCATTTTAGGAACATGATCGCATGGTGCACATGCGAGCTGTTTTGATACAAAAAACACTGAGAGGATGGCTGCAAAGAAAGAAATTTCATCGAATGCGAGATGCTGCAATAATAATTCAGAAACATTATCGTGGATATGCTCAACGACGTAGGTACCTTCAGGTGGGTCTTGTATTTACAACGTTGTCAGCGTTTTTAATAGTTTCTTCAACTATTTTGACATGATAAATTTTAGATGCAAGTTGGCTTTGCTCGCCTTCAAGCAGTGCTCAGGACTCGCCAGCTGGTCCTACACTACCAACATCTCAAGTCTATTGTTATACAATTCCAAGTAACTTTTTTTTTTAATCTGTAGCACCAGCCTTTTTCTCGCATTTGTCCCGTTTTGTCAGCAAAACGCATGAAACTTTACTTCTTAAGGCTTTATGCCGTGGTGCTATGGTAAGGGAAGCCATAAAGTCAAAACGTGAACGCGGAGAAAGGCGGCCAGCTATGATGACTGAGACAGACGAGTCGCCGCGAGAGCCAAGTCCTGCTTCTGCATCAACATCTAACGATGAACTGGATGATTCACGCTTAGTTAATACTTCAACACTGTTTTTACGTGGCTTTATAAAAGTTTCTTGAAGTCTACTGTGCGACTTTTAAGGTAGAACAAATGTTTGGCTTTCTACCAGACTCTAATATGGATAACATCGAAACTTTGGCCCCTATTACAAATCCTAAATTCGCTGGACTTCATCAGAATAATGTCATGTAAGCAAAATTTCATACGAAAATGTCGCTTACACATTTCAGGCTTTTTTGATTTTCGCAGGCATTTTAAAAAGTACTATTTATGACACCGGAGTTGAGACAGATAAACTTTTACACGGTTTATTTGTCTTTTTAGATCAGACACCCCGTCACCAACTGATATTATCGCTCCTATGGAAGAAATAGGAAATGAAGACCTGAGCGGCTTTCAGTTTGGCAAATTTGCTGCAACATACTTTCAAGGTCAGGCTACGCCACAGCATATCAAAAAACCACTACGAGCCCCCTTGCTTCTTCACGAAGATCCTGGCCACCAATTGGTGATATACGCTTACTGAATTTTTTTACTGATTGGCAAGCTTTGACTGCTTCTGAACTTATAAATTTAGGCTGCAATGGCTGTGTGGATTACAATTTTACGATTCATGGGAGATTTACCAGAACCCAAATATCTTCCAGCTATAAATGAGGTTATAATATTATAAGAGAAAGTATTTGGTTTACTTTTAACTTTTCTTCTTTTTATGACTTTTCAATAAATTTTACGCTTCAGGATAGAACATCTGTTATGGGTAGGCTTTATGAGACTCTTGGGCGAAAGTTTACGAAGAAAGATGTTGCTTTAGCAAGCAAAAATTGCGACTACGATCAGGTATTTTGATCAATTATGAAAATATTACATTGTTTTTTTTTTGTGGATTACTTAGTCTGCTCATTGATGTTTTTTACTTTTAGCTGTCAGGAACGCAGAAGATTAAAAAAAGTAGCAGCGTTACTCAAAAATTCATACAGATGACGTTAAGGAAGAAAACTAAGCTTGCAGCTATTGAACAAGGAGGTGATAAAGAAACTAAAGCTATCATTGAAGGTATTGAAGCACATAGACAGTTTAATGCCTTTTTGGACGATAGGCCTACTTCAAACTTAGATAAATTACATTATATTATTGGACATGGCATCCTCCGCAGTGAACTAAGGTTTGTCAAGTTATGCTCATTTATGGCAGTTTTTAGAATATTTAGTTAATTTTGTAGGAATCCAACGTTTTGTAAATTTGTTAATATTGGTGAAACTTCACATGTACTATAAATTTTCTTTCATCGTCATTAATTCCAGTAACGTTAAGGCAAGATATTAATTACTGCGCTCTCTTAATAATTTATACCAGGCTTCTTAAAAGTCTTCTTCTGTTTCGTGTTAATAGGACAATTGCGGAAGGGCTTAGGAGAAAGAGATTGGCGAAGTGTCGCTTAAGACAGAAGAAGAAACTGGCAGTTTCTGTTTTCTGAACTTCTACAGAAGAATAATTATTTGTCGAGGCTATTATGCTTAGTAGCACAAACCTTTACAGCAACACATTTACGTCAGTACTGAAATGGCAAAATAGATCCTAAGTTTTTTGCCAGTCTGTACTTGTCTCTTACTATTTTGTTTTTTTAGAGATGAAATATATTGCCAAATCTGCAAGCAGTTAACGAATAATCCATCACGAAGTTCAAACGCTCGTGGGTGGATACTGCTTTCATTATGTGTTGGTTGTTTCGCTCCATCTGATCGTTTCATCAAATATTTGTACTGTTTTGTTCGAGAGAATGGTCCTAAAGGGAGTGTTAATTATTCCTCTTACATTGAACAGCGATTAAGACGTACGGTTGCAAACGGAACTCGGCATCAGCCTCCAAGCTACATTGAGCTACAGGTCTTCTATGCCTTATCCTGTACACTGTTAACCAATGAAATTTGTTTTGACTAAAACTGGTATTGAAATAACTTCATTAAATGTTGTGGACTAACTGGTTTTGGTTTTTTAATTTAGGCTACAAAATCAAAGAAAAACATTGTGCTTTCAATAACACTTATGGACGAAAGCGTAAAATCACTAAATGCAGATTCGGCTACCACGGCAAAGGAGTTATGTGAAGCTTTGTCTCAAAAAATAGGGCTTAAGGATCGTTTTGGTTTCTCGCTTTACATCGCATTATTTGACAAGGTGAAAGAGTAGTTTTTAACGAGATAAAAGTTGTTGTGAAATCCAAGGCAACCTTTATTTGCATTCGATTTTTTTAAAGAGTATCTGTTCGATTTTGCTGAGGATAAAATTTTATAGTTTTTTAAAGACTTTGATGTACAGTTTATAAGTCAATAAGGATGGGTTTTGTCAATATTTTTAGCATGATAAGCTAAGTATATATGAATCTTGGTGCGTTTGCCTACAGTGTCTAAGGTTGTTTTGAGAAGTCTTCTTCAATTTTTTAGGACGTGTTTGGAATTTTATGATCACTTTGTGCGCTATATCTCATCTCTTCTCTTATTTTTATTAATTAAGGTATCCTCTCTGGGTGCCGGTACTGACCATGTAATGGACGCAATAAGTCAGTGCGAACAGTACGCTAAAGAACAAGGTCGACTGGAACGGAACGCTCCTTGGAGATTGTTCTTCCGTAAAGAAATCTTTAGCCCATGGCATGATACTAGGTTTTGTCAATTTCACATTAATATTTAGATTAAGCACTTTATAGTAACTTTATTGCAGAAAATATGCTCAATTTCAGCCTTGACCCAGTTGGTACAGACTTAGTTTATCAGCAAGTAGTACGAGGAGTCAAGTATGGAGAATACAGAACCGATAAAGTAAGTCTCTTGCTTGCACGACAAAAGTTTTCTAAACATTATCACTTATCCTTGTTGTTAGACTGCAGTATTAGGCTAAAGCCTGAAAAGGAGTAAACTGTAACAAGAAAAAAAACTAAATTTAATTGTTACATTGTTGCAGTCAACTTTCTGACAACCGAATAAATTGCCTTCTGTAGTCATGAAAATAAAAAAAAAATTACTGTAATAGCTAATTTGTTGACTTTTTAACAGGATGAAGATCTTGCTCTTCTAATAGCTCAACAATTTTACATCGATTACGGTTCCCATTTGGACGTGAATGACATCGATAAACTGGAAGAGTCACTTCAGCGTTACCTTCCCGATTATGAGCTGAAAAAGTCAAGTAATGATAATCTGCAAAGATGGTTACAGTTGGTAATGCATGCTTATAGAAAGGTATTTTATAAGATTTCTCGATTAAATTTCTGTTTTTTAAAACGTTTTTTGAATCTGCCACAAAAAAAGTCATCGTGTGATTTATTTAGAAGTTCAAGCAGAAAGAAATAACAAAGGAAGAAGCTAAAGGAGACGTTGTTAAATTTGCAAAGTTCAAATGGCCTTTACTTTTCTCCAGGTTCTATGAAGCTTTTAAATTTGCCGGTCCACCTCTTGCCAAAAATGAAGTTCGTTTTAACACAATTTTTTAAATGAGAAATTTTTATTACATTATTTTTAATCTTAACCTTTCTCTCGCCGCTTCTTTTGCTATGTTGAATGACTTTTACTCATTTTCTTATGTTTTAGGTTATTATAGCAGTTAACTGGACAGGTATCTATGTTGTAGATGATCAAGAACAAGTACTACTCGAGTTCTCATTTCCAGAAGTTACAGGAATTTTATGCTCAGCGTAAGTTATTTCACCTCTTCCTAATCATATGCTTTATTAGTATACTGAGTATTTGGTTTGTCAAATTGGTAACAACCATGATTAACTGGTGACATTACTTTACAGACCTTCAAGAGCTTGTATTGAATCTTTTACGATTCAAACAGTTGGTCAGGATGAATATACGTTCCAGTCACCTAACGCTGAAGACATTAAAGAGCTTGTCAGTTACTTCTTGAATGGCCTGAGCTCTCGTTCGCGTTACCTTGTTGCTTTGCAGGAGAACAGTGCAAATGGTGTGTAAGGAAATATTGATCCAAAAAAATTTTTGCTGGAACTGTACAATTGCTTTTCATATTTTGATTGAACATAAAATGAAAAATTTTATCTTTGTCGGAAATAACCCTCATCACTTGCAGTGTGGTTTGTGGCGGAGGGCAGTTTCCTAACAATTGGCTATACTAAAATTTTAAATAACAAAGGTTATAAATTCATAAAATTACTTTGTTCTACAATTGAAGAGACTTTTTAGAAGCAGCAAATTATCTCGAATTCAAAAGAGGAGATCTTCTTCTTTTATCTGACGGCCTCACTGGAGGTTCACTAAGTAAGCATCAGTTTGTGAGAGGAGAAAATGCACGAACAGGAAGGAGGGGTAACATTCCGGTTGATCTCGTGCGGGTTTTGCCTACTCTAGAAAAACCAACGATTGAAGTGTTGGTAAGATCATAAAGATATTAGAATAGTTTTACTTTTATGTGATTCTAAAATAACTCTGGTGACTTCTTGGAATCATGTGTTTGTTCACCGTCATAGCATTCCATTCACATAATTTTGGTTTCTCAGGAAACATTTGCTAAACAACCGGAGTTTGATTCTTTGATGAATCGCCAAGTCGCGTTGGTTAACGCTTCAACCACAGATAGGCCTTACACCTTGGAGAGGTTTGCGGCCGACAATTTCAGGTTAATTTCTAAAGAACACTGTTTTTCTCATAGCAAAGCTGTATTATCAACACTCTTTCATTGTTAACCAATATAAAAATTAAATTTTGTATTCTTGAAAAAAAGACAGTTATTTTTATAGAACTCCTCCAAAAAGGACTCTTACTCTTGGTTCAAGAAAGAACGACCGTTCTAGTAATGGTTTATGGATGCATAGCAGAGATCCAATAAAAATGCCACTTTTAAAGGTCACTTACATTTGCATTTAAAAATGTTATTGCTGTTTTTCTGAAATTGAACAAATAACTAAAGTCGTATTTAGAAGCTTATTGGTAAAGAGGAGCCTTCTAGTGAAGCCGTTAATATGTTTATGGCCATTTTAAAATACATGGGCGATCATCCATCGAAGAAACCACGTTCAGGCACTGAATTGACGGACCAAATATTCAAAGGACCTTTGAGATATGTACGTAGACTAGACCTGCTTTTTAAGTGTTTATGAAAAGGTTTTAAGGCTTTTTTGAATTAGGCCATTTGTTAACGCATAAAGGGTTATCATAAATTTCCGAAGTAAAGTTTATGTTAATTCTTCTTTTCTAGTAGCTCTTCTTCTCTGTTTTTTGTTTAACTGAGCAAAGAATTATTTTATAACACGTGTTTGTTTCATACTGATTTTTCCATGAAGTTTTGTCTTTAGGAGATACTTAGGGATGAATTGTACTGTCAGCTTATGAAGCAGCTGACTGCTAATTTCAATCCCTTTAGTGAAGAGTGGGGATGGGAGCTTTTGTGGCTTGGCACAGGTTTATTCCCTCCAAGTCAGTCGCTGCTGAAAGAAGTTCTTCAATTCTTACGATCGAGAGAACATCCTGTTGCTGCTGACTGCTATAACAGACTACAAAAGACTTTAAGGTCTCTTCATGCCACAGTTTATAAACTGGCCTAGTATAATGCTTGGTGTACAATATTCCTACACAAATGTGTTCAGGTCTGGCCGTCGTAAGTTCCCACCTCATCAGGTTGAAGTAGAAGCAATTCAACACAAAACCACCCAAATATTCCATAAAGCTTTCTTCCCTGATGGCTCAGAAGAAGCAATTGAAGTCGAGTCGTCAACAAGAGCGCGCGATTTTTGTCAGCGGATAGCCACAAGATTGAGATTAAAGTCATCTGAAGGCTTTTCGTTGTTTGTAAAGTTTGATCAGAAAGGTTAACGATTCGAAATTTATTTTCTTTTACCATATTTATATTCTCTTAAACTTTACAAGAAGTTTTTAGTGATTTCTGTGCCGGAGAATGAGTTCTTCTTTGACTTTGTCAGACAAATCGGTGAATGGGCTCGTCAGATGCGAGCTGCAGAAAATGCGCCACCTTACTTCTCTTATCAAGTTCGTTTTATGAAGAAGCTATGGATGAATGTAGTTCCTGGAGAAGATACAGCTGCAGATTTAATCTTCCACTATCCTCAAGTATGTTTTAAGTTTGTTTCTTGAATCTTTAAGTATTACAATAAAATCTGTCGTTTTTTAGGAACTACCTAAATATCTTAAAGGTTACCATAAGGTAACTCGACAACAGGCAGTTGAGTTGGCTGCATTAATTGTACGTGCTAGCACGCAACGCGACAAGTATCCGTCAATGTCTCAGGTTCAACAAAAGTTAAAAGACTTTGTTCCGGAAGATCTCCTGCAAGCTTATAATAAGAATGATTGGAAGAAGGTCAGGTTTTGCATTTTGAACTCTGCTGTTCTCAGACTGCTTCATAAAAGTTCTTCATGAACAGCGTTCAACACATGCGTCTTTTCAGCAAATTGCGGCAGCATATGGCGGAAATGTGGAAAATATGAGTCCTGAAGAGGCTAAGATTACCTTTTTACAACGCGTTGCACAATGGCCTACATTTGGTTCTGCATTTTTCGAAGTATGATTACTCATGTCAATTAGAAACTTTAGGCGGAAGAACAATAAGCCAATTTGATCACAGTGTGAACTCTTTGTAACAGGTTGAATATTTTGTGAGTTTTCAGGTTAAACAGTCTTCCGATCCAGCATTACCCAATAAACTTCTCATTGCTATTAATAAAACGGGAGTGAACTTGTACGATCTGGTTACTAAAGATCACATCGGAAATTATCCATTTTCTTCAATAAGCAACTGGACTAAAGGCAACACTTACTTCCACATGACCGTTGGTAACCTGACGAAAGGAAATCGTTTATTGTTGGAAACTTCGTTGGTAAGACGTAATTTTTTTTAAATCTAACACTGCAACAGACTTCTGACCTTCTTTATCGATTTTATTCTTAAAATTTTTATTCGTTTCATATTCCAAAATTCTCCAGGGTTATAAAATGGACGATTTGTTAACATCTTATATTAGGATGTTACTGTCTTCATCGAATACTAATCGTGCTACTGCTGCCTCCAGTGACGCTGAAATAATTTGACTCTTTTGAATAATATCGTTTCGTACATATTTTTCTGTTTTTATCATTTTTCTTTTGACGGTAACCTATTTATTATTGAATTTTATTTGTTATTCACATCTCTCCAATCACTAGATTTGTTTCGCTTTAAAGGGTTTATTTAAATTAACTACTTAAGTTTTACTCAAAAAAGAACAATTTCTTCTTATTTAAACATTTTTTCACTTTAGTGGCCATTATAAGGTGGCTGCTCTAAAGAGGTCAGAGACAAGGAGAGAAACCAGTTGCCTTTATTCATTGCTAACTGTTAATTTTCAAAAATTTTTGTATTGTTTTAAAGCATTTGCGGGAACAAGCCTTTGATAAAATTTTGAAATGGCAGCATTATGTTGAAAGAAAGGTTGATGAATCTTTTGTAGAAATGAAATATTGAAGTTACTAGAGGTTAATCTGCAGTCAAAAAATTTTTTTAAGTTAAGCGGATAAGATAAGTAACCATATAAATACAAAAAGAAAAAACCTGATTTATTGGACTAATAAATTTATCGGTCAGCGTAAGTTCACAAAAAAAATAGTTTTATCAAATTTTTAATTTAATTGCTTATAGAAACTTGCTGTTGCTGGCTAAAAATTAGTAGAGTAAACAGCAAATTTTGTTCGGGTATCAGATTTATAGTAGTTGCTATGCATTGTTTTAAACGGCTGTTTCTAAGAAAAAAAGCATTAAATTGTACATGGTTCTTTGAAATATGAAAAAAGAAGACACCAAACTGACAGTTAAGAATCTTCCTGAGGTATAGTTTTTTGAAAGTTTTGACAGAACATATCGTACTTAAAGCAGTACGAAAAAATAAGCTGAATTAGTTACTGCTGTAATGCAGTTTATCTAGCTAAACTGTACAATGAAGGAAGGATATTGGTTCTAAAAATTTTTGTTTCTCTTTTTTTTTTTTTTTTTTTTT
>UXUI01010219.1:0-11175 GCA_900576705.1 Enterobius vermicularis
TTTAAACTTTGCTCCGAAAGTGTCGTGATATTTCACGACAGAGCTCTTTTATTTGCTAAAAGTTATTTGATATTTTCTTTTGTTTCATTTATATGCTTCGCAACACCCTTTGTTGCTTTGCAACACTGGTATTGTCAAATTAGCTGTTAATATTAAAATTAAAACTTTTTTCCCTTATTATAATGTATTTCGAAGAAAAAGTTAATTATTTTTTTTTGTTTGTTTAGGTAAATTTACATTACTTATTTTTGGTACTTTAAAAAAATACTTATAGGAGAAAACTTATTTCGGTGACTGACAAGCCTAAAACCAAGGCTTGTATGTGTCATTTTTAAATGGGGCAGGACACAGCTGATGAAAGGTTGAACTAATGTACAGAATGGTTTTACACTTGAAAGAAATCTGCAGTTGTGTTTTGGACAAAAAGAAGAAGTAAAAGCCATGAAGGCTCAGTTAATTTTTGGTCTTTTCCATGTGTAAACTCGGACAAGGCCACAAATAAATAGATATTAAAAGAAAAAAAACAAATTTATTCCTTTCTCTTTCCTTATTGATCGATAACTCTTCACGGTGACTCTCCTGATCGGTCTGTCACCGAAATTTACTGCCGCGCGGGTCTCCATATTGAATAACAAGACGTTTGTTTTGAGATCGACAATACAACACGCGAATAAGACCTCAAACTTGGGTAATTAAACCTTTTTATATAATAGACAAGAACAACATATAAAAAACAGCAAGTCCTCAATATATACAAAACTAGTAACAAAATCAACATAAAAAAAACCAACATAAAACAAAAAGGCATCACTGCTTTATTGCTTCTGTTGTCGAGTGTGGACCTTCTTATACAGTCTGTTCCAGCAGGTTATCATCCTCTGTTTTATATTCTTTCTCGATGGGTTTGAAGCTAACGATGTCGGGGCCAGATTCGCTCTTTCTGTTCCTTCCTGATAATTCTTATCAGTTGCTTCCGGGGTTTCCGGAAGTGTCTTATCTTCGCCTTTCGACGGCAGATGTTTTGAAGTAACGTTGAGAAAGCAGATACAAATAACAGGTATTTCACTTTTGTCTACAAGTGTAATAAATAGGCCCTACTCTATTATAACAAAAACAGATACGTAAAAATATTAGTGATTTATATTTTAATGTCAAGAATGCCTTCGATGCATTAGATAAAATTTCTTTCAAACCTTTTGAAAAAATCGTCGTTCCTCGGAACCTCTTCTTTACGCTAGCTGTTTCACTGTTTCTTATTTTTAAATCAGGTTTAAAAAAGGAAAGGTTACGAGAAATTCAGAAAAAAGCTTTCAGTTCACTAGTTATTGAAGAAGACTAAAATTTGAGAACATCAGTTTATTAACATACCAACATAGTTGCACAAATTGTACGATTGATAAAAAAATGTCAATTCGTCTAATTAAATAGTTTAAGACTATTGCTTTTTTTTTTACTGCAAAAAATACTGGTTTTTAAAGCGCAAAAATGCAGTTTCGCGAATTATAACCGGCTGAAATTACTGAGCAGTAGAAATTGATGTAAGGTGAAAAACTGCTGTACTGTATTTGGATTTTATAGAATTATTATACCCGAACTCTCACTTACAACTATTTAAGCGCTTGTTGACAGAAGCTACTAGCGGTAGTATCTTAGAACGAATTAAAGGTTAAATAACCTGCAGAAAACTTATACAATGATTACAAACAAATAACAGTTAACCAGTTGTTCAGTTCCCAGAAAATACTGCAAGAGAATAATACTGAACAACCATTATTTATTAATTCAAAAAGTGAAGTGTCACTGATAGTGAGATGTTGTCGCAACTGCTCGCGAAAGGCACCGTAAGGAAATTAAGGTCACTGTAGCTCCTTAAGGAGAAGCACCTGGGAAGGATGCAGACTGACCGTCTGAGAGGACTGAAGCGAGGTATGAAGAGGGCAGTAATTAGGATACAGTTTAGTGTTGCCATTATTAGAGTTCAAATCGTGTTTCCGGTCGATACTGATTGCTCATCTGCGACTGTCTATCTCAGTTCACACTGATATCTTCTGTTAATACGTGCCTCGTCGGCAGCTTTTGATCTGTCTTATTGGTCTTAAGTTGTTCTCACTTGTAATTTGTATTTCTCTTTTTAGTATATTACTGAGTGTGATCACTGTCAACCCGAATTTATATTTGTAAAATATAAAGGTGAAGTAAGAATATAAGAGTTTAACTGTAAGAAAGGGCTCCAGCATAGTAAGAAGGTATTACTCAAGAGGTACATAAATCGTCAAGCCGTAGGAGATCAGAGACACAGAAATCGAGGGTCTCAAATCAGTGAAGGTTACAGTCTGCTGGTTGGTACCGTGGCGAGTGAGGGCTAAATTACGACCCACAGTGGGGATATCAGATTACTAGAAAGGCCCTCATTGAGAGTGTCGGAGAGTCACTACCGTAGTAATTTTTCAATTTAGAAAGGTGTCCGTTAGCCAAGGCAGATGTAATCAACTATTTCTTTCAGTTATTTCTTTGTTATTTCAACCAAAAATCTATAAAAAGATCTAAAAAAAACCTCTCTGTTTCTTCCTTGCAACTTATTTTAATTTACTTTTAACAAAGTCATTTAAGCAATTTAAGATCCTCCAACTTTTGAAATGTATTAGCTACTCAACGCATTATTTAAAGATATCCTGAGTCTCAAAACCTTCAGTAGTGCCCACATAAACCTGATAAGCAACAGTTTCCTGCTTTCGTCTTACTAAAAAAGAACTTACCTCCACAAAAAATAAGCAAACTATGAATTTAAAAACCCTCTAAATCTTTTGCACAAAAATTTTTTGATAGTTGAAGCCGTCAAGCGCTTTGTCCCTGCCTTTCCCAACACTTTCAAAATGCTTTAAGGTTAAGAATTGGATGACGACGCCTCAAAGAAAAAAGAGCACTTGATATAACTTTATCTCAATTTAGAAGACGCCAAAGCTGTTTAGAACCCTACAGTCAGGGTCCAATTTGTAATCATATAAAACCTGCTCTATTCCAAACTTCCAAAGAGGCTGTACACTTTGACTAATTTAAAGTACAGTGTAAAGGTTTGACAAGCAAAAACTTTCCTCTGTCATCACTTCCACTTCCATTCAACAAGCTGGGCTTAATCAGTCCTCTTGCCACGGCTTCAGTTGTACATTGCAAATGCAAGAAAAAATGTATAAAACACAGAACTTAAAACCCAAAACGTTTGCAACGCTTTAGTGTCCTAATAGGCAAAAAACCAACAGATAAAAAAACCACTTAGAAATCAGAAAGAGTCAATATTGTTCCACCACTAGCCCTAAAAATATTTTCATATTTTATTCAACAAAGATTACAGTAACTAATGCCGTAAAAAAGAATAACACCAAATCATTGGAAAGTTGTTTTTAAGCACCGGCAAGAGAAGATGTTTGAGAAAGATAAACAATAAATCAATAAAACAAAATAAGGCATTTCAACGAAGTCGCTCAATAAGGATAATTTCAGTGGCAACATTCAACTTTTTTTACAAAAAACTAACTAGTAAACATTAATTAAATGACCTAATAGCAAATTATTAACAAAAACAATGTCAACAATGAAATCAAAAACCCGAATCTTTAAATCCCTGTAAGTAGCGTTTTTGAGCAACAACTTCGGACACCTTAACAGTGCATTTTAAACACTTTTACAGCTCCGTAATTTTGAAAAAATAGTGCAGCATACTATAAAAATTGGTAAAGGAGTACAGGAAATAATAATAATGTTGTTTCAGGAAATAAAAGGCTGCACTCAGATGAACTCAGAAACTCTATATCCCCGTACACGTAACTACAAGTCATAAACAAGAAAGTTCAACAGAACATTTGCCGAACAAAGTAAGAACAATTCCTAGCTATGAAAAAATTTCCTTTCTTTACGCAAAAAATGACGATTGTTCCAAGTTCTTAAATTTCTAGTTGATTTCCATGAATTGCCATCCAACTGCGAGAAAATAAAATACCAGTTCAAACTACTAAATAGAGCCTTATTTCAGTAAATCGGTACTGGGTGGAGCACTGCATGTAATTCTATCAGATCCCAAGTTCAAGAAGTTATATTCAATGAAAAAGACAGCTAAATTATGGTACTAATGTTCTTGAGCAAACTGGGAGAAATAGTTAAGGACATCTTGAATCGAAACTTCGAGATCAATCCGAGAATTCGGATAACACTGCCCAATCACTTCTTGATAGTGTTTTAACTGTTTAAGAAATTCGTCCTTAAAAAGTAATATAAAGCAGAAGTAACCTATGCATCGACTTCAAGGACTTACCTGCATATTTCTCCAAATTACTTGCAGCAACGGCGAGTTTTCTATTAAATGCTTTTCTATCTTTTTATATAATTGTTCTAATCCTTTTCTAACTTCCTTGCCAGGGTAAATAGAAATCACCTAAAGAAACACAGTGGAAGAATCTTCGTATTTCAAAACTAGAAATTATTTTTTCAAAATTTCACTACTTTTTTTAACTCTGATCGACTGAACTGCTGTTGAAACGCAATTTCCTCTGGCTTAACTCCTTGTTTTACTGCATTCTCCACGCCTTCGAAAAATGTCTAAAATTTTAATATGAGTTCCATACAAGTGCATGAGAAACTCAAATTTTGAAGAGTATGTTCTTTGAAGGCATAAAACAATGTGAAAATATGAAATTTCTTAACTTTAATATACTTTTACTTATAACAATTAAGGACGATTACAAGATGATTACGGTAGCAATCAAAACGAGATGTTTTTCTGTAAAAAAAAAAGTCAAATAACAAACATGAAGCTTCTCTAAAGGTCGTCCCATATAATCCCTGACGTACATTTGAATGCTTTCCTGGTAAGCTTTTTTTGCTTCCTTTCTTTGTGAATCCAAACATTCAATTTTTAGCTCAGACAAAATTGCTATAAAAAAGGCAGTTAGAATACTACTGTTTTACATCTTCTACCCCTATGCATCAAATAGTGTTAGTTGTAAAATCGCCACAACTGCTTACCTAAAAATAAACTGCCTACAATGCAGTAAGATCCTGACATTTAAAGACTTTAAATGAAAAGAATATAAGCTGAGAAACTAGAATCGTGTCATCCAAATAAAAAAAATTTTACAGTAGAGACGATGGTAATTTTCTATTCGAACTACTGAGGCGGGTGACTTAGAGTTAGGAGAAACAGCCGCTTTCTCAATGCCTTCTTTCAAAGAACTAATCAGCTGAAGATACCAACGATCCAAGTCTGCCCGCCGCTCGGTCTCAGAGAATGCCGCTTCAGCTGAAAGCGCCAAACTCTGAAAGAATGGGAAAATTTGTTGAGAGCTAAAGTTGCTGGTTGCGCTACAATACAACCCAATATTCTACAAACATCACATAATTGAGAAAATCAAAGATGACATTACATTGAAATGCTCCAAATTACTCAAGACACCAATTCGGGTTTTCTTGTAAAAGCGAACGTCCGAGAGGAAACGCGCTTCGTCATCCTGCAAATTCCAAAACAAATGCCACTATTAGCCACATAGCATATCTAAGGACAAAGAGCTTCCCAGTCAACGTATTAATTCGCATCTGTGTACGTTGAAGAATTTTTAAGAAAGAAATTAAATAACTCAAGAATAGAGGACCACTCTCTATTACCATGAAACTGTCAAGTTGCCGTTTCACCAATACCACCAAACGTCCAAATATCATTACTGAGAAATATGACGTACAGTCTTGAAATGAAAGTGCCTTTTTCGAAAGGAAAACAAATAGTGTAAAAACCATCCTGCAACAAGAATCCTTTCTAAAAAAAAAATTTCAGAGGTAATCGTTATTAACCGTAACTAGACCGTACATTGCATGCATTCTGCAACACTGCTTGATGAACTTATCCAGATGCTCGTGTAATGGTTCGAATAAAGGAGTCAAAACACTTTTCATCTGAAATATATTCTTCTGTAAATCGTTAAACTAGCACACATCATAAAACCCTTAACAAAATACTTCTTATTACACACGCCACTAAAATTAAAAACTAATCTACATCTAGTAAACTCCCCTTAACAACAGTCATAGAAATTAAAATCTAAAAAAATTAAAATTCTTATACCAACACTCCTCACTTAAAAGGCAATAAAGAAATGTAAAAGGAGGCAATAGTGAAACATTTTCCAATTAATATGCAGCACTGTCAATGTTTTGATTCGTCCACAAATCTGAAAACTACTTAGATCTACTTCATTCGGATTTTGGAAGATAAGAGAAATCAATTTGCCCAAATTCTCTTTTTAAAGACCTAATCATGAATAGACAATCCAGATGGTCTTTAGGATGATAATAATCGACAAAATAAAAGTTTGTAACAGAGATCCTGAATCCCCAACCATTGAAATATCTCACAAGTTTTTGAAAGTCAGCAGTTGTTTCAGAAAAACCTTTCTTCCCTTCACCTAAAGAGTTCAGTGCAAAGCCACTTAAAGTGTGAAGAAATTCTGCAAACTTAGCGGAGCAGCTTTGTACAGCCTTCTGAGAAAGCAAATGTTAATGAATGATAAGCCGCAATCCTGAAAAGCGGTTAAAGTTTCCTATTAGTATGACCGCAGCTTGGAGAAACCGAAAAAGTTTCATCAGCAAAAAGGCAGTAACACGTGATCGCAAGTGATCCCAAAGAAACCAAGCTATTCTAAGGAAGATTATTATCCCAGGCAACCAGAAAGCACTACCCTGAATTACACTTCACACAACAGTGACTTCTCCAGCTTACTAAACCTTCAGTCCACCCCTACCTTTCCAAGCCAACATAACCCTTCAAACTCCTGTTAAGCCCCTAAAATGGTGCTTTCTGACTGTATTCAACTGCCTCTTTATCAAACCTCACTTTGAACAGTTTAATTTCACTTCGTTTTTTTGACAGTTCTCTCATAAAAATAAGTAAAATTTTGAGAAATAATAAGCAGCTATAAATTCAAAAACCTAAAGAAACTATTCGGCTTAAATTCTAAGTCCTTGAAAACCCTTCTCAAGCAAAATTATTTAATTTGAGAGATCAAAGTCATAAAAAACATTGATTGGAAATGTTATAATACCAGTAAACAAATACTAGTACAGGTTTGCAGATTTGCTTCATATTTTTGAGTTCAGTACATTCTCACAATGGAATTTTTTACAAATTAATATGCTTTCAAACCAATAAAAATTATAGAAAAATACTTATAGAGACTCCCCTTGAGCATTAATAAAGAAAGAACAACATCAGAACCTAACCTTGTCAGCAATTTGCTTTTCAATAGCCTTCCCTGTTCCACCACTCTCCCCGCTCGAAGTTGACTGCGTTTCTATAGTAGTCAGAAGATCTCCACTGATATGGAAGAATCTGGAGCAGAACTTCTGCTCAGACTCCACGACAGAACTTATTTCACCTAATACAATTTCAACAATCTGAAACAAGACAAATCATGCAAGAAGAACGAAGCAATTGCTTGCCAACATAATTATATTGGTCGTGAAAAAAGAAGTCTTAAAATTTTTGATGTAGAACGCTAGACGAGAAACTTAGCATAAGTTAATTCAAATTATTATTTTAAAGCAATAACTAGCATGTCTGAAAAGCAAAATTTTCAGCACTTCAAAAAATCTCCATATTTATATGTAACACCTTCTGAAAAACAACTCACAACCATTTATCTATTTAATTACAGCAAAAAAAAAACAACTACTTACACTTAATACTGATTTAGAATCAATGCTGCTATCCGCATGGAAAGACAACTCTAAAGATGCCCTAGAAGTGTCGAGGCCTTTTGAAGTGCCACTTTTATCGCTGTTTACAAGTTTACTCAACTCGAGACTGATAACGTCAAAAAAACGGTCGAAGTCTTTTTTATATAAAATCTTTACATTTTGCACATATCTCTGAAAAAAGGCAAGAGAGAAATAAGTCTTCTGAAAAAAATATCCACAAGCACGAATAATGCTACAAATATGATAGTTCCAAAGGTTATTTACGAAACCAGCTAGCTTCTAACTGTGAAAGAAAAGATTATAAAAGTACACCTTTCTACATCACAAAATCAAAGTGAATATAGATGAAAAAACAGTCGGCAATCAATTACTTACAAGCCTTTAACCTCAAAAACTGACATAAGAAAATTTAGCAATTGAATATCGTTAAAAGACATGACTGTCAGACAAAACAGAGGACTCAGAATCCGATAAGGCAATACAAGGTTAAATTCTATGTAGTATAAATTTTCCAAATAACTCTTAACTGTAATACCTCTTTCAAAATACCTCTTTCCTTTACCAAACCTTTTTTTAAACTATGCAAATGCTTTGAAAAATCTTCTACTGAAAACTGGCTCTCAAAAACACTGTTCTAAAAATTTTAAATTTTAAGTGCTGCAAGACAGAATGTGGCAACAAAAAGAAAGGCATCTTTTGCCTACCATAAACAAACCTGCAAGTAAAAAGTTCCGAAACGCTCATTATATAATGAAACAAAAAGTGAACCAGCAATTGTGAAAATAATTATTACTTGAACAACAGTTTGGTAAACTGCAGGATTAGTTGCCTGAATCCATCCGACCAATTCTGAATAAGGCCGCAGCGCATGGAAACGTTCTGACTGTTTTCTTAATGCAACCTCATGCCATTCTTGAGTTTCCGACAACTCAGACTACAAAATATTCACAGATATGTCTACTGTATAACAGGAATTATGTCCCGACATCATCTTCAACGATATAATGAGAACTGGTAAGAAAAGTAAAGTATATGCCAACCAAATTAAGAAATAGACCCGAAAGATGAGCAGCGAGTTTTTCAGTAAATTGCTTAACAAGTTGTGTTAGCATTTCAGAACGTTCTTTGTAAGCGCGCATCAGACGCATAGGAGGAGGTAGCTTAGAAGAAAAAAAAGTTTGCACAGCGCGAGTGGCCGTACAGCATCGATTAATCCTGAAAAAAAAGCCATTAAAGTTGCAAAGGACAATGGAAACCTAAATAAGACCATTACCCTGTTGGATCAGAAAGATTTGCACTTTGCAAGGTCGAAATATGCTCATCAGTAACAATTCCAATGATGTTCAAAGACTCATCCATATAATCTTTTAACATCCTCATGTTCCTCCTCTCAACTGACCCAAGACTGTCCTTCTCTTCAATAAGCTCCACGCTATCACGAACATGCTGAAATAGAGTGGTTCTGGATTAAAACTTAATGCGGTGTTCCTCTGTGACGGCGATAAAGTTCTTGAAAAGTTAGTGGACATCGGTGAAAAAATTAGGGTGAGTTTCACCAAATTAATGCTAAATACGTCTGGACTACAACAGTCAATGAACCGATACTATTAAGAAAAAAAAACCTGTACTTGTTTAACAAATCATATGATACGGTCTACACAGTTTCTAAAAAGGCTGTACGGAATAACTTTCAATCTTTATACAGCCTTTCTTTTTTGTTAATCTTTTTTCGAGTGAAAAATCAGTGCACTGATAAAGTGTTACTGATGTTTTGACAGTTTCTGGTTTGGTGAGGCAGAAATATGCACAATCATAAGAAGAAAGACGATCTGATAAAAAGTTAAATAAAAATGTGCACTCATCGAACATTTTGGAAACTCAAAAAAAAGCTACGAACACCAAATCCAAAGGAAAATAAATGAGGGAACTTTCAATGACAATTCTTACTTTGTAATTTTCAATTTCTGTGAAAAAAAATAAAAAATAAAAAAATAAAAGTTAGTCTTACTCTCCAAACAATACAGTGCGAGAAGTATTCAAATATGATAACTAAAAGAGCAAGGATTCTGTGTGATCATTCTTCAACTTACATATAAAAGTTTGTCAAACGCTTCCAAAATCTCCATCAAAGAATCAACTTTTTCTAGAGCGGAATCAATAAGAGCGATAAGGTCATTAACAGCATTTTCACTGTCCATTATAGATTGTATATTGGCGCCATCTAATGACTGCAACTGTTCACCCAACAAAAGAGCAAATTTGTCCGTTTCTCCAACTGTTAAGTTTGCTCGAGCTAATAATCGACGAAAATCTGCTTCTTCTTTCACAGAAATCGGCTAAATAACAACTTTGAGGCAAACCAAACTAAGTTCGAGGATAAGAGGAGCTCCAAAGATATTCACACCTGGTAATCAGCCAAATTATCCTCTGCAGCTTCATCGCTATGTTCAACTACTACGGAAGAACTAGGTGTGTCCACCGGGATAGGGACATTTACAAAATCAGGTTTTTGAACAGGAAGATATTTAGAAGCAAACTGAAAAAGAGTCGCGCATGCACTTCGTAATAGAAATAAAAACAACTAGCCTACCTTATAAAGTTGTTTAATAAAAGCATCCTTCTCTTCGGCAGATGACGTGCATAGTTTGTAACATCTTTCTTCAACAGTAACTTCAAATTCTGGTGTTAACTAGAAAATACCAAGCTACTCAAAGGTGTTACGAAATGAAACCAACCCCAATGTAGAGAACCATGCAAGTATATATTTAGATAGAAGTTGAGGTGTGAGAAAAACAAAAAAAATTAAATCTCTTGCTAAGAAAATTCACCTTTCTTGGATTGATACCGTCAATAACCTTAACATCTCTTAAACTGAAGCATTCTTTCTTCTTAAAACAATCATCTTTTTCTTTCTTCACAAAGTAAAGCCGAACAGATATCGGCTGATCAATGGTCACTGAAAAACTTTCAATTCGTGAAGACCCAGAATTATTCATATGTAATTCGTTTTAAGCCTATACTTTAAAAATAAAGACCCACTAAATTATGAGGCGAAAAAAGCAGAATAAATCTAGATCAGCTCTAGAGCAATACAAAAAGCAGAAATTTCAAAATATAACCGCACAACAGGCGCTGGTATAATTTATGACACATGACTAAAAACCTACATCCTCCATATAATTTTTTTAATAAAGTTATCAAATCCACACTGCTCGCCCTAGGTTCTTCCAAAATGGACACTTCCACCCTTCTTTTCAAGGCATCAATCTTGTAGTTTGCCTAACTCATCACTTATACGTCCGTCATACTCTATTCCAAATAAAGGTATGTATATACTACTATTCCAGCTCCCATGATTTGGAAATACAGATAGTCTAAATCTGCTAACAGGCAAATATATTAATTTATTACTTCTCTATCACCCTTTAGCCAACCTAA
>UXUI01010221.1:1099-13480 GCA_900576705.1 Enterobius vermicularis
CACAACGAAATACTTTTTTGGTATCAGCCTTTCTTCTTGTTATACACTCACTGCTATACAAATTACACCAAAGAAAAATAACATAATTTTTTTTCGGTTTTTTACAATTGACCGAATAGCAGAAAAAATGTTGGAGAGTTGTCGAAGCAAAAAGATTTGTGAGAATAAAATTTGCATACAACAAAAGTGAATTTTTGATGCTATTAACCAAATAAAAAATTATTCAGTATATTTGACAGAAAACTGACCGGTGTTATCGGTTTGCACCGCGACCAATCCACAAAATCCACTGTATTACCGACAACACTAAAAAAAAAAAAGTAAGGAAAAAAATACAGTAGAGCAATATTTATTGTTCCCTCAATTCTCTTCTATCACATTTTTTGCTTACTTAAAAATCTGTATATCTAAAATTAATTTTAGATTCAATTTTTAGTTGCTCTACAAAATTAATTTGAATAAAAATCAAAAACATGTTATTTGACCGTATTGAAATGATTGTTTAGTAAAAGCTCAGTTCTAAGCAACAGATTCAAACCTTATAGATAACAATTTGACTAACCTAAACAACAGGTAATGTAATCTTCTTTCTTATTTTCATTTTTCTTCTTTTCTTTCAAACACTTAGAGTAATCGTAAAAATCAAAACGAATAAAGGTGTCAAAATTAACTAACTCTGAAAACTCATTGATATAGCCTTTTCTATGAAACCAATGAACGAATTCTGCTCGATATTTGGCGTTAAAATCTTGAACATTTCTTGCCATTGCAATCAGAGGATATTTGGCCCAATTAGACAAAACTATAAACTCGTATTGACCATGAGCTTCATTTTTTGGTCCTAGCAATACAATTTGATCTACAAAAATCACAGTTTAAGCAGTTGTACAAAAAATTGCTAGCACTTAATATATCAAAGACAACCTAAAGAGAACAATAGAAACGACTTGACCAGTCTGTTTCTGATCAAATTTTTTTTTCTGCCGTTGCTAAACCGATTAACGTGATTTCAACTTGTTGTAGTTATGAAGTACTTTTTGAACTTCAGACAATTTATTCTATTTTATTCATTTTCCGCAACAACAGGAACTGTTCAGAAGTCATTTGGCAGTTTTTCAATTATCTGAGCGATAACAGTATAAACAATAAAGAGTTTGAAAAATTGGTTTTTTGGCTTCAGCTTTTTTCTTTTTTATTTATTTTGAGGAGGCGGGAAGGAGGAATAGACTTTGGTGTTTTTAGTGTATAAAAATAGTAAAACTTTAATTGATGTATTGTTACGGTTGTTCAAAATTTGCTGTTAAACATCAGATAGTCTTGCGTGATAGAGGGAAGGAAGGGTGGGAGTAGGAAGAAATAAGTGAAGAGGCGGATGGCCGAGAATTATTGTCGATAAAGTAACAGAATTTATTGGTAGAAGAAAAGCTTAAGGATTATAAAACAGTTACTCACATGGACATGGATCTTCCTGAAAATAGATGTAAACTTTTTGGTTGTGAATAACTCCATAACCGAAACCAACTTTTGCCGGTCCATTAAAATCTTCTTCATGAAAAGCATCAACAATATTAATTGCCGAAGTATTGCCATGTTTAACAACATATTGAACTGCAAAAAAAAGAAAAGAGAAGGTTATTGACAAATTATTGATAAAACACAGTGAATATAAATATGAAAATTTTGTATTAGACAAATCTCAGTAAATTTACATCAAAAATTAACGCTAAAGAGTAACTTTTTGTGCAGTTAATTTTTTTTAAAGACACTCTTTTTGCTCAAATATATTTTTTAATTAAAAAATTGCTTAAACGCTTCTGTTTTTACTGCTGTTTTTTTACTTGTCTTATTTACCACTTGTTTTTACAGTTGTTTTTAGAATTTCTTTAACAATTCAAAACTAGATTTTTGCTTAATTTCTAATATTAATTTTGTTGCAGACAACGCTGTTGATTTCAGTAAATTAGCATGCAGAACAGAGACAACAATTTGAAACTGAGAATCTTGTTTTTCTTTTTTTGGAGAACAGAAAGAGAGAAGATAAGTGAAAGTGTGAGTCGAATACCGGATAAATTGGGAGAAAGAATTATAGACGATGTTAGATCAAGAAAAAAAAAAAAAAGATAATCTGAATGTAAAAAGTGGCGAAGAAAAGTGAAAGAAGCTCTCGGTATTAGGTAACATTTGATGTAAAAAAACCGGATAATAAAAAACGTCAACAGTTGGCAACAATTTTTAAACAATTGGTATTGGTAATAAGTCGACGGAGGCTGAGAAAAAAAACTATTGATCTTAGAAATTATGTCGGTGTAAAAATATTATTGAAAGTATTTTTTTTTTTTTTTTGATGTTAAACAAGTCGATATGTTTAAATTTGGTGAAATTTTTGTTTTTTTTTAAGTTCCAAATTTTTTAACTGCTTTTTCTTCTCTTCACTTTTCAATGATAAACGAAAAACACTGTTTTTTGTGTGCAATTGTTGACAGGATAAAAGTGGTAAAAAAAAAAAAGAAAAATAAGAAATTTTTGAAAAATACCAACATTCTGTTGTCGGACAATATCGATGATGCACCCCTTTGGTAGAAACAACCTGAAAACAATCCATAAACTCGTAAATTTGTTATACTATTTACTGTTTTTGTAAATTGATTGCAACTGTTAGCTACACGACCAAAATGTTATTTTAGTAATTATTAAGGTTTAATTTTGCTACTTTTTTGTTCCCTTTTTTCTTTTTTTTCTCCTGTTTTCCTGACGCTACAAAAATAGCCCTTTTTTGGGGTGTTCAAAAGCAACCAATTTACATATCTAGCCTCTTTGTCCTTCGAAGTTTTTAAGACCGTATGCAGCAAAAAAGAAAAGTTTGCAGTTATACCAAAACAATTATTCGGTAAGGCTACTTTTCAGCTTCAAAATTATAAGACAGTAAGTATATTTTTTTCCTAAACTTTGATTCAGATTAAGCTAGAAATCGCAAACAAGATAAATGCTGACAATGGTAAAAGCAGTTGCAGTCGAACGCTTAGTCAGAAATTTGGTTGACGATGTCATTGTTCAAGTGTACTGAACAGTGATGAATGTATGCGGAATAACTAACCCATTGGTATTTACCAGAAAGTGACATAAAGTCAACTTCTGGAGTTTTGATAAGACTTGTCAGATAGTCTTGAGCGCCAGGAAATAGTCGAAGGAAATTTTGGAAGAAACTGGGCGAATTTTGGTTGACCATCGGTGTCTGTTTTGGCAGACAACCACCAGCACCTGGTAAACTTCCAACCAGTCCAGGAATCACCGGAAAGCCATCAAGAAATGTTATCTTTGGTAGCGGTTGTTTTAATCTGTGAAAAGTTTTTTGAATTATTTTGGTGCAAGTTTTGTTGCTTCAGAATTCTGTAAGCTGTTCTCTTATTTTTGATGCCACCATTAATTAATTAATTTTCAATTTCAAATGTATTTTGCTTTAAATTTCTATATATTTTTTTTCTTTTTTGTGTCATATCTCGGTGTACACTTTTAAAGTCTTATCAAAAATTTTACTCACTTAGTTGACAACATTTCGTTAGGCAGATGTATTTGAATATTTTTGCTGTTCTGATACTTACAACAAAATATGAATATAGATTTTTTTGCGGCAAAAAATTTTAAAATGTACCGTTTTATTAGGTCGTTGTCTGGATCCGCTTGAACCTCTTTCAAATAATTCATCAGTCTCAAACTTTGGCTAAACATGAGAAATAAACCATTACTAATGAAGATTTATCAGAGCTTTAAAAAGCAACATTATTGAGGTAGCAGATTAGATTGTTCAGGCAGTCACTCTGATCAAATATTCAAACTACAATTTTGATCCTTGCAACAATTTTGTGCTAAAAAAATTGAAAAAAAATATAAAAATAAATTGAATGTTATTAAAATAGAAAACAATTTAAACTTATCGCAACTATCTCTCAATTTAAGCAGATTTTGCAAGGATAGTAGTGTATGCGCCTCTTTTTTACCTCTACTTTTATTTTAAAAAATCGTTTTATTACTGACTTTTGAAGACTCGTTTCTTGTCTCTTTTTTTGATGACTTTAAAATAACAGTTTAAAGAAACTTTAAAGCAACTTTTTTAACCATCAATTTTTTTTTGTTTTACCATATATGATACTAAAGAAAAAGGAGAAGAAGAAAAAAAATAGTCAATTATTTCTACCAAAAGCAACAAGTAATATGTACAAAAAAAAATTTTTTTTATAGTTTAGAAAAAAGTCTTAAAAAGAAAGAAATAAAGTGAAGTAGCTACCTGGTTATATCGTCTAGTGGAATTCGATCAACAGTTCCGGCACGTCCGGTGTTTAAACCAAACATTTGTAACAGTGAATCCACCTGAGCTTTAGTAGCTACAACGATACAGACGAGAATCAATGTAACACGCATGGTGAACTTCTAAAATTAATTTCTATAATTATTAAACAGTAATAGTAAGTTTTTGGGTAGACAGATGTAACACAGCTTTGTTCAGCACTTCGTATTTTATTCACAGAAATAAGAAAGCAGATTAGGTTTGGTCTCCGGGCCATAAAATTTGTTTCGGAAAGCACAAATGGACAAGATCCTTGATCGTTGTGTATCAGTGTACATATGTTTATGTATTTCTATGTCTAAATCTGTGTGCATCTCCTTCTTCTTCTTGTTTTTTTGTTGCTGTTTTCGTTCTTGTTAGGATTTGGTTGACTGTTGTTGTTGTTGTTGCGTGATGATAATAGTTGATGCTCCTGTTGTTGGAAACATAAATTCTTCTTTTCTTCTTAATTCCTTAACATCCGTACTATTGTCGTTGTCTTTTTGATGCTCCGCCTAACGACCTGTACAGATATGTCAAAAAAATTACCGTGATGTACTTCCCCTTACCAATGATGGTATATCCGAAAAATGATCACATGACTGAAAGGGTGGAACAGTTAGATCAAGTTTCGTTTATTCTGTTTTTTTTTTCTTTTTTCAAATTTTATTTCTTTCATTTTTTTTTCTTATTTTATTTTTGCATTTATCTCATTAACGTTATTATTCACCATTGACGCCTTTATAGGCGACAAATTTAATAACAAAGCAATAATAAAGATTTGGTTTTTTTTTTTTTAAAGACAAATCTTAGGTGAATCTTATGATTATTTATCTGTAATCAAATGCATGTGGCTAGACAAAAAACAAAAGATGAAATAAAATGTAGCAAAAAGAAAAAAAATTGAGACACTTCTAATCTAAAATTCTAATTTTTAAGTTTAACCTCTGCTTTCAATCATCAGCTTTGAGATGTCAAATTTTGTTAATCACTGTATTTATATGTTGCCATCATTGCAATAAAAAAGTAAGTTTTTTCTTGTGTTTTTAGTAAAACAGTTATTTGAAAGCATTAGGTATAAAATTCTAGATTTGTTTAATTTACGTAGCTTAAGCAAAAAAATCAGTATTCAAACCAGTGTATTTAAATCAAACTAATTTTCCGGAAAAAAAGCTACGTAGCTTACGTATATACGAGACCAAATACAGCTGTAAAACATTTTTTAATTGAAATAAGTTGAACAAATAAAAAAAGAAGAAAACCAAAAGAAAAAAATACTTTATAATTTTTTGTAATTTCTTTTTGGTTCTCAAACTTCAGAATAAATTGCAAAATTTTTTTGCACCAAAAAATAAAGCAAATGTTGTGCTGATATATTTTGATATTTCAGTGTCATTTCAGCAAATAGCTGCAGTTCTCCAAGAAAGATTTCAGATACTTTTATCCTAAACTAAAAGCACAATAGAACAAATAGAAGCACACAGCCAATAAATAATCACATTTTATTATACTTAGAGATTATCAATCTTTTAACAAAAAATTTTGAAAATTGAAGCTTCTAGTTAAGAAAATTTATAGTTGAAACTGAAGTATTACATAAAAACGCTGAACTTTAATACACAGAAGATTATGAAACTAAAATACTTAACAAACTTCAGCATTATATTTCCTATGCTTCTATTTCGATAACCATAAAATTTAGATTTCAAACTAGATGGTTTAAATACAGCAGTGATATGTGGTAATTTCCTGAAACATTACGCGGCAAAGCTGGAGTACCTCTAAGCATATGTTAACCTGTAAAATGCTACAGTTTGATACGTTAGTCTTTGATTTTAAATTTTTCTTTTTATCATTCTTATTGGCTCTAGAAACACATTATGAATTGTTGTAAGCCTTTAAAAAAGTTGGTGAAAAGGTTTATTTGAGTAAAGCTTGATTTGTAACATTTGGTTCTTAAAAGCCAACGTTTTAAGATGTAAGACATCGGTATAGTCTAACCTTTCACCTTACTTTTTTAAAGAACTATTTGAAGAATTGCCAATTCAACTTTTTCTGGTAAAAAACAGTTGCACCATACCGGAACAAAACTGCTATAAAAGTTAGAAACGATTAGCATAGAAAAGTGTTCTCATTAAGTGCAACTTTTCTAGTAACAAGTAATTCAATTTTTCTAGCATTTAAGCGTTCCTCCAAATCATAGCCGGTTTCAGCTTTGCTTTTGAATGTTTCAACGATATCAATCAGGAGACATCGTTTTTAAAAGATGTATAGAACAGCATCTTTATCTTGCCTAGTTTCAATCAAAGCTTCCATCTTCTATTCTAATTCAATTTTATTACTTTATGCATCCGTTTCTGTTCGGTTATCTACTGTCAAGTTTGGTAAATACAGAAATGTTTATTGAATTTGATGGTACCGGTAAATAAAATAGCCAACTAATTTTACTGAGCATATAATTATCAAGATGTTAATCATAATTTTGGTAATTATAATACTGTGTGTTCTTATTTCTATCAGCAAACATTACTTACCTTTCAATTAACGAAACAATTTTAATATATTTACATTTTTTGCTTTATCGACAAAAAAAACAGTTTGTAAAACTTTTTTATCTGTAAATACCTTGTCAGTTTTTAAAGACAATACCACTGATAAAATTTAGCAACTTCTAAGTCAGCGAGTGGTACTGCAATAAAAGTATAGCCTAAAAAATGATCAAAAAATTGTTAATTTTTTTTTGATACTTACATTATTAATTGAAGCTAACTTAATTGTTTAAGTTTCAGCTCATTAGCGTTTTGTATTAAAGTGCGTATACGTTTTATAAATTGAGTTCATTCTACAAACTTGATCAACCTACAAAAAGAAAAGCTGTCTTCAACTAAAGTTTAGGTTGAAAATTTCAGGCGCATTTTAGTGTTACTGAGTAACTTCAGTCTCTCACTATTCTAAGTCTTTCTATTTTAATTATAAAATAATATTTCTTTCATTTTATTTGGTTCTTTCAATTCTTCGGTAAATCGAGACAAAAAAGGCTTTAGTATCTTTGGTAGTGCGCTGTTTTTTTCTCATATTTCGAGCACTTATTTATTTATTCATTTATCGCACCACATTGCTTTTTTTTTTCTCTGTATTTGCATAAAGCAGTAAAAAAAGGCTACTCTGTATATTTTTGCATTGTATCATAGAATTGTATCTCTGTAATAAATCTGATTTATTTCGTTACTGCTATTAGACTTACAAAAAAAAAAAGTAAAGAGCAGCAACTTTATGTTGAAACTTCATTGTACATTTAGCAAGAATTATGAGTCAGGTAGGATAACAAAATAGGAAAAAAAGTGGTAAATAAACGCAGATACTAAACAGAAAAGCAGTATAACAAATATGATAAAAAAATTATTTGAAAAAAAAAATCAGTTATTTGTGCAAATTTTGATGGTACCAACAAAGACTCATTTGCTTGAAGTTATAAACCTTTTATTTCCTGCTTAAAATTTTGGTATTTTTCTTTGATTACACTGTTTTGCCAGTGTTCAACGGCTTTCTTCTTTCCAAGTGTAGTACTCAAAATAGTTTCTTATACTAGTATGCCTGGCATACTAAAAATTTAACCTAGTTGAAGTATCGAACTTTAAAACGACACAAATTTACAGATTGAAAAGGCTAAAAATTCCTCTAAATAACGACAGCTGTGCAAGGACAGACAGTTTTTCTTTTGCGATGATAGCCACAATAGCTGTTCACCTTGAAACGCCTAATTGGTTCACCTTGAAACACCTAATTGGTCTATTCATCATCATCAACTATTTTTTTCAACTCTACTGAGTGCTGTTAAAACTTCAAGGCAACATTGAAAGCAAAGAAGTTCTTTTTAAAAGAGCATAATAAGGGTTTATTGCTTTGTTAGAAAAAATTAAAATATAAAATTATCCTATAAAACTGACATCAAACTAATTTATGACTATAAATTTTGCTTCAGTAGTAAACGGAAACATGTCATCTTTTAGTTCAAAAACTGGTGTTTCGCACCAAAAACTAACTGAACATCTATCTTTAAGAGATATAATGCAAAAAAGAAAGAAAAAAACAATGAATATCTTTAGTGGTCAAAAAGTCGAAGCGACCAAGGTACATATCTTTGCAGAAACACCTTTTAGTGCAGTCAAAGCTATGCTTTTAGCACGACTACCTTTTATAATAAGAAATAAATATGGTGTGATAACTGAAAGTTTAGACACAGAGCGAGTGGCAGCCAGATTTCCGTCGACAATGCCAGAATTTAATCATTAGAAAGGTCGGTAAGGTATTTTGTGAAGTAACTTTGGCAAACTGTATCTGGTGAAGAACTGAAGAAAAAAACTTGTGCTTAAATCCTAAATTTTGAATGAAAATTTAAAAAAATTAACGCAGAAATGGCAGTTAAATGCATATTACTGTTACTGAGCGATTAAACTGAAGTGCATCTTCTATATATCATTAAAAAATTTTGGGATCCGGAATATAAAATCTTCACCTCTCGCACTCTGTGTTTTCTCTATTTTCAAAAAACTCACAAACATTGGACAACTGCTAATGTTTATTGGTCCATCAAATACATTTGATTTTTTGTAAGTAATGAAAAGCTGAAGCCTGCAAAAGTATAACGAAGGTAAAAACAACATAAGTTTCTAGAAAAAACAATTCAACAGTAAACAACACTAGTCAATGATGCTAAAAAACTACAATACTTTTTTTGCTAAAAAACAACGCCCAAACCAAATAAAACGTTCAAAATACTGCAGAAAATATTATCTACTTCAACAATTACTGGTCCCAATAATATTATAAGTATCAAAGTGGAGAAAAACAATTCTTCAATTCACTTTCCTAATGTCGCTCATCTTTAAATGGATCTTCCGGATGACCTTCCAGGCTGAAAACAACAATTAAATATCTAACTATTGATATCTTTCCTTGTGCAAAAGATTTCCAGCAATCAAATATTTTTAAGTACAGAAAATAGAAGCAACTGTTAATTAAGCAATTATTTACATACAAATCAAGAAAATCTGAAGAAATAAATCAAAAAACTGCAATAGAAAAAGTTGCAGAAAAGAAGATTAAAGGAAGTTTCCGATTACATATTATAACAGAATTTAATAATTTTTACCAGAAGCTGTAAATCCCAACTGACACAGAGCTTATAGTCTCTGAGTTAATTTATTCTGTCGTCTATGCGGTATCTACTTTCTTGAATCCTTCCTCCAAATTAAATATTTAAAGTAAAACGAAACTTGTTAAAAATCAGAAAACTTACAAATCTTGGAAGAATATACGTTGATGATGCTCCTGAGTGTTCAGCTCCTTCATCTCATCATCCGACAATTTGAAGTCAAAAATCTGACATGTTGCAATATTGGGCCAAGTAAAGAAGTATAGTTCTTATCGAATAAAAAATCTTTAAGCCAGACAGCATTTAAGAAACGGAAAATAATAAAACTTACGTCAAAATTTTCTTTGATTCTCTTTTCGTTTACACTCTTCGGAATAATAGCTATGTCCCTCTGCAGCAAATAACGAAGCAAAATTTGTGCAGGTGTTTTTTGGTGTTCCGATGCCATTTTTGTAACCAGCGGATCCTCCATAGGGTTTTTAGCCGGTTTCCATGGTATTGCTCTAAACCAAAGATATACCACTAAACCGAGTGATATCTGATAATCTGCAAGCTACTACCAACTCAGTTATATTTTGGTTATATTCGTTATGCTATATCTTAAAATTCATACTCTCCAGTCGGTAAACGGAATTTGTCGCGACCAGGCGAACCAATTGGAGCATATGCGGTGAATGAAATATTATGACGTTTACAGGTTTCATGTAACTCAAACTGAGGGAAATACAGGTGACATTCGACCTAAATAAACTGATCATCATAATAACAAAGTATTTAGTAGTTTTAATACTGATTTCTTATACTTAACTCTAATAACCATTAAATTGAGATTAGAATTAGAGAGTTTGACTGCCCCGTTGAAATATGGTTAGTTACCTGAAGATTATGAACAGGAACTGTGGCTGCTTTTACGACACGTTCAACCTGTTGAGCGCTGAAGTTTGATACACCGATTGCTTTTGTTAGGCCTTTTTTGTACAACTCTTCCATACCCTACACATGTTTTTGTTGTTGAATAATGGAATTTTCCTTTTGAGTATTACTGAATCCGTTCCGAAGTATTGTAAAAGCAGAAATAACTATTGCAAAAACTGTGGACGGACCAATATTATTAAATGATCATTAAATAAAATACAACAAACTTTCCAAATTTGTTCCACAGTTATTGAATGATCCTGTTTGCTCATATCGGACTAAAAAGAAAAGTTGTTTTTGAATCACTTATTTCAGACAATACAACTTTAGAATTACATTCCAAAAATGGTAAAAGAAAAGATTTACTTGCAAAAAAAAAACAAAAAACCAGTAGATTAGTCCACGTAAACTTACGTTGAAGGCCCCGGGCATATGTGCAAGATAAAGATCAACATAATCCAACTGCAATTTTTTAAGAGATTCTCGAAGTGCTGGTTCCATTTCATTTGGCGCAAAATGAGTGCACCACAACTAAACAAAATCAAAGATGTAGAAAATTGCTGAAATTCTACATCCAAATTTGAGTGTTATTACGAATGAAACAGTCATGAAAATAATACTGTGAAGGAACAGAAATTATTGGTGTACATAACTTACCTTGGTGGTAACAAAAATTTCTTCACGCTTCACTTTTCCGTCTTTTAAATACTCTGCTAAAGCTTCGCCAATTTCAGCTTCATTTTTATACAATTCAGCTGTATCAATAAGACGATAACCATTGTCAAGTGCGTGTCGTACTGCATTCTTTACTACGTCTGGCTCTGACTAAACTTCCCATCTTTTATTTCAATAGTTTCACCGTTCCATTCATCAAATTTTCTTTTGCTGTTCACTGTCATCAATTAACAATTATTGCAACGCTGACTGTACCTCATGTTACTGTCAAGAAAAGGAAGAAACTTTTACTGAGCCTCTAAATAAGATTGCTATTTCACTTAGCTACAATTACAAGATCTCTTTTCCACCATCTAGGGTTACTTAGCACTCAAAAAACGCCACAACAGAATATCCGCAGCAATTAAAAACCTGAACAATTCTTTAAGCGATTACGTGCTATAATTACTAAGCAGCGCTATCAACTGTTTAATTCGAACAACATATAAAGCTTTGGCAACAAAAAGTGGCTTACACGTCAACCGTTTACACATCATACGATACTAATACCAACTTTGAAGACTGGTCATAAAGTTATCAAATACAGTTTTTTGGCATCTACAAGTATTGTTAGTATAATTAGTGTCAATCACTTATGCTTTGAGTCAGATTTGCCTTTTATTTGCGTGCTTTTACATTTTATAAATTGGTTCAGTAGATAGACTTGATCAGAGTACAAAACCAAAAATAGTACCAGCCAAGTTCCAAGTCCAACAAGTGGCATTTCAGCGCCATTAGATAACTTTACCACTGGTCCTCGGACTACCATGGTTTCTGACCTTAAATAA
Source organism: Enterobius vermicularis (assembly GCA_900576705.1). NCBI lineage: Eukaryota > Metazoa > Nematoda > Chromadorea > Rhabditida > Oxyuridae > Enterobius > Enterobius vermicularis. The sequence continues at coordinate 12,993 of UXUI01010221.1, forward strand.
TGTGTTTTTCAATTTCAGCAATATCCTTCAAAATACATTACGGTCAAAAACAATTTGTTATACCGCAGGTGCCTCGATGTTCTTTTCATGTCTAATAGATTCATCTGTTCACTCATTTTTTCACTCTATTCTTTTAGTTATTTTGTAATAGCTAGAAAATTAAAAGAAAAAGTATTTTACAAAAACAAATAAGAAAAATTGCAAAGCAACAAAAACTGCAAAAAAAAAAAAAAAAAATGTAAGAGAAAAATGTATTGAACTTCATTGCTTTACATCAATTGTAAAATAATTATAGATAAAAGACGATAAATTTTTTACTGCTGAACAATAATGTTGAAAAAGAAATAAAAGTAGAAAAGAAATAATTTCACAAATCCATAAAAAGTTTTTCAATTAGCAGCCAATAATAGAAAAACACTTAAAATTGTCACAATAATCAAAGAAAAAAAATAAATTGTCTATTGCTTTTTTTTTTTTTTTTTTTTTTT
>UXUI01010235.1:0-12186 GCA_900576705.1 Enterobius vermicularis
AGGTTTGCGAAAGCGTCAAAATGCTGCTTGAATTAGAGGTTTTTTCCAGTCTATTATCACCTATCGTACTATAACTTTTGATGCCAAAAAGATACCACCTTGTGATTTTTATATTTTGTGTAGAAAATATGTCTTAAAATAATGTGCCTTCGTTGAAAAATTTAAACTGTCACTTTTTGAGAAAAAGCGTTTTGAATTTTCGTCTTTATTTTACTTTAGAATAAAGTTTGTTAGCATATTTGTCTCACCATTCTTCTGAATCTGCAAGAGACAAGCTTTCAAACTTTCAAACGAATTAAAAATCAGAAAATTCTATTGCGAATGAAGAGAAATACAAGTTTCTAAAGGTGGCCATGTTGAGGGTAAAGCCCATATTTTTTTGCACTTTAGTACGGTCTAACTTTGCCGCTAGCGCACTTTTTGAGATAAATTCTTTCAAATTCAAAATCCGGTATCAATTGTTACAAGTTGGCAAAAAATGAAAAAAATTTAAGAGGTCGAGGTGCAAACTTGTTCACTTTGGCGTGGAATGGCCCACTGCTAAAATATCACGGTTTTTGTCACAAAATTTAGAAAGTGGGGCACTGGTAAAACGAGCATTTTTCACAGAGTTGCAAAAATACCAGAATATCTCAACTGAGTCAAGAAACTAAAAGTTTTTTTTCAGAATTAATAGCGAACGTTGAAGGCTAGTGCTCATTATAAATTAACGGTCGCTGGTGTTACTAATTGAATAAAATTGCCTGTTGCAGTAATAATTGAACACTATTGTTGCGTTCTTATTCAGGCTTTATAAATCGTGAGTTCCAGAATGTATTCTAGTTCAGAAAAACAAAGAATGCTTTTACTCAAATAACGCAAGGAATGGAAAAAGACTGTAACGAAAAGAACAATAACGAATAGAATAGAAATGACAAAAAAAAAGAATAGAAATACCCCAATGAATACGAGGGTTGAAGCAATAATACACGGGGGACAGAATTAACCAGATGATGAACTAACAGGAATACTACTCTTTGCAATATTGGTTTAGAGCTTATTTATAAGGCATCAGGGTCATCACAGACAGCCAGTGGTCATCTGATTTAAGATCACTGCAGTAGTACCAGAGGGAGTAGACCTTGTGGAGAGAAACAAGTAACACCTAACAACTATAAACAATAATCTTATTTGAAAGCCTGAAACTTAGACTTGTTAGGTGAGTTGAGAGTATCTTAATGCTTGAGAAAGAAGGTTTACGTGCCAGTTCAAGATGGCAATGAGGAGGAAGGTAAAAGAGCACTCAAAAAAGATAATGTATTGCATAAGGAAGTGGAAAAAGAAATTTTGGTTGTTAGCAACATGCATTCTGAGTGTGCCATCTAGTCGAGGAAACGAAATGCTGCATTTTTTCTGCCCGAAACTGTTTTAGTGGTACTGATGTCACACAAAAAGAGGTTGGGGCATCAGCATTGGAATTGTGTTTGAAAATGAAATAAGTCTCAGCCTATTTGATGACACTTTTTTCATAGAAACTGAAACATCTCAAGAATTAGGTAATTTTTATTGTGCACTAAAATAATTTTTATTATTATAGGAATGAAACTTTGCATTTGGAACTCAAGTGTGCCATATTTGAAAGTTGTGTGCCTTAAAATGACCGTAATGAGGCAAAATAGCCTATGAGATTTTTGTGAATTATGTGAGATATCAGGTGTGACAAACTTATTTTTCCACGTCACCACTTAAAACGAACAGTCTAAAGACCAGAAAGAGTGTCATAAACCATTTAACTTTTCATAATGGTTTTTCAAAATTTCTCTCTTCTGCACTCATTGAGAAAACATTCCACGTGAAATTGAGTTGACTGCAGAGGAGTCGTTTTTTTACCAATGATAAAGAATTAATATGCCTTAAATGGTTTTTTTTAACCTCAATTTTCAGTATTCAGCAAGCTATTTTGTCAAAAATTTCTAAAAAATTTGAGTTGCACATCTTTACCAAAATACCTGGGAAGACACGTTTTGTTGATGTATTTCTAGTCGTTAATGCGCAGCGTCGTCAGAGAACCTCACCAACGTTTGCCAAGTCACTTCGCGTTTCTACGAAGGTACGTCATTGAAAAGCTTTGGATTATTGAAACAAGTGATCTGAATATGGTCTTTACATTTCGGGATTTGTAAACTGCAGCTTTACCTTCTTCGAGTTTTCTTCTCGTACGCTCCGAACGCTTATTAAATTTTTTTTAAACACTTTGTGGTATTGATTGAGAATTGGATAGAAGAGATAGGAATGGTAAGAGAGGTCAATCTTTGATAAATATGAATGAAAACTGGACTTAGTTAATCTTCTCCTAAAATTCTGTAGTATGAGGATGCTAAACCTTGTTTCTTCTGGTGGAGCAAGCTGGCCTAAATAATCTGAGTGCAAAGTGGCTTGACGCGCAAAAGAACCTTGAGCGAAGATCAAGTTCAGACTTCATTACTTCATGTGAATTTTGGGTTTACCAAATCCGAGATTTATAAGGTGATATTTGCTTGAGAAAATTGGTTTTGCTAAGCCCAACACTGTTGTTTATTTGACGTGATGTTCATGTCATTAAAGCTTCTCTTTGCTTTTTTTTGTCAACTGATCAGCTATGTTATTCCGTCTAAAACTACTGCCGTATTATTTCTTTTAAAGTACTGTATTATATACATATTGACCCTCAAAAAATATCTTCTCAAGTTTCATTAGTAAAACAGAAAACTCCGAAGTGGCCTAGCTTGGGCCATGCATGATACGCCAAAAATCTCATTCTTCAGCCACTTTCAGTAAAACACATACGAGTACTAGTCAACAAGAGGATTCTTTCGTGAAATGTGTTAAAGGCTGTACTTGGGTCTAGTTTTGATGAGCTGCTATCACTATTTTGAGTTTTGTAGAGAAGAAAATTTGAAACAGATTGAGCCATAGAATATTTTACCGAAAAAGTAAAATATCTGGAAAAAATGCTAACCCATGGGAAAATCACTGTCGAACAAACTTTAATGCGTAGACGGTTTGTATTTATAGCAGCGTTTGGAAGTTACTTTCTTGATATGTTTAAAAGTTTGTCGGATGTGAAAAAATTAAGTTCTTATCGCACTTTTCTTAGAATCTCGACCGGTGACTTACAATGTGGCAGAAGATATGCATTTGTTGAGCTCAGTCCATACACGAAGCCACATGTGTTCTGTCGCGCAACAGTCTAGTGTCAATCTTGCGGATTATTGTCGGCTACTGTTTTATGCACCGGTACAAGTAATACTGGATGGGTTAAGGCAAAAAAATTGGATGCTAAAAAGTGGAGGAGTAATAAAAGAAATAATTTGAAATTGCAGGGCTTGTATTAGTGATAAGGCCAGGCAGTCCTCTAGAGTCCCAACGGCTTCTATGCGCAAATCTAGAACTGAATCCCCACTTCCTGCCGTGAAGTTTCAACACGAAACCGCTGTAGCTGTTTATTGAAAGTTAAAATAAACGCATTTTCTAAACTTACTTTTGGGAACGAGAATTTACCGCTATGGAACATACCAAAATAAATTGCTGATGCCTCATTGATTTTTATTGAGATTCCCTTGGGTTTCACTTTTTATGACCGTTCTTCGGTTTTCGGTTGCCTTGCAACGACTAAAATTGTTTTGATATTGCCCTTAAAATGAGCCAGATTAATCAAGATAAGCTTTAAGAGAATTGGAAGGCTAGCTTTTATGAAATTTCTAGCTATAAGAACGCTTGCTTATTCCATAAGTATATTAGAATTGGCCGCTTGTAAAGCTTCGGCTCTTCTTTACGTTTCTGAATCAAAAGGTTATTGCTTCCTGCTAATAGCAATCACTTTAAATTCAAATTTTTAGATACTATTGATAATTGTATTTTGGTTATTGTTCGTTGCTTAACTTTGTATTTTAAGTTTTAGTTTATGAACCTTTGTTAACTGTTTATGCGTTGCTCAAATCCTTTGCCCAGTCCGTTACGAAATAAGTCTCCGTGTTGACCAAAATTGATACCTTTAAGCGAGTTCTTAGAAAGTTAGAAATTTAGCGAGGTCAATAACTCTTTTTCAGGAAGCTCTTTAAATAAAATTATTGCAAATATAATCCGTTGTCTAGGATTTAGGTAGGCTTAAAATCTCTGTCATACTTCCCTTCTAATTTCCTAAATCGCGTATTTTTGCAAACTTTTTGTTGCCAGCCTGCATCGAGGAGAAGTATAGATTTGGATTCGCCTCTCTCCTTGCTAAACTTTACCGTCGTTTACCTCAAAATTACAATTAATTTAAGCTCTAGAGTGTCTTCTTTCCACCGTTTTAGAACATCTTTCAAATTTCATCCTAAAACGTTCAAATTCAAAATTTGAAAATGAGGAAGAACGTATTTTTTTCTAGCAATTTACTGCTCTCAAAAGAACGTCCAGCAATATGTGTCTCAAAAACGCAAATACTTTTAAAGATACAAATAGGATTTTAAGGATTTTTTTTCTTAAATTGAGCGCAAGCTCAAAAATTCAAAATTTTTTGTCTCATTATAAAACTATTTGACTTTGTATGAATTCCCCTTCACTGGCTACTATGGAAGAGTAATCAGTGCTGTCAGAATTTGTTCAAAGAAGACTGTTAACACAAGGACTATAAATTTAAGGTATTTAAAAAAGCCGTCATGCAAGACCTAGTCGGCGGTCAACAATCACCTGCTAAGGCACGCTCATGACGATTTGCACGCAGCAGTTCTCCCGCCTGCAGATTTTATCTTTCCTCGTAATTCAGTTCACGTTTTCGATTTGAATAGTTATAAATTGGAAAACCTATCTCACACACCCACCATTTCTGGACAAAGACCAACTAACAAAAATTATAAAAACACTAGCTATTCTTTGCAGACTTTCGTCCGTTTCGCAAGAACGAATATTTTTTTTAAAGCTCTGTGAGGGAAAAAGAGCGGTTATCGGCAATTATGATGTGTTTCAGAATTGTTACCGGAAGCAGGGGAAACCTTACCTGTAAAGGAGAACTGCTGTTAAGCACTAGTTAGAATTGAGTCTTCAATAAATGATGTTGATCAAGAAGCTTGAAATCACCAAGTTTACTTCAACTGGCGCAAAAACACTAGCTATTCTTTGCAGACTTTCGTCCATTTCGCAAGAACGAATAAGATCGTCAAGATGCCTGCACCCATCGAGAACTGACAAACAATTTTTGTGGTCACTGTAGTATTTTTTGTTTTCTTTGAGTAAGCCACACATTCTCACAAAACTACATTTTTTCCATTCTTCCTGACAGTCTTTTCCATTACATTACACTCTTTCCCATGTAAATTTGATGTTTTTTTTAGTACTTTTAATGTCATTATTTAAATAATTTTACTGAGTGGGTTTGCTATGCAACTGACATTTTCTTCCTTTGCTAATGAATAGCATCTGTTTTTTGTTTCTTTTTTCCTCTATCAAGTTTCGGTGCTTGATAGTCTAGCTAAGTCTCTGCGTTACTTCAAACTGCGTGTGGAGTGTTTTTGCCCAAATACACACTGTCAAGTGAACCAGTCTCACTAGTGATTTACAGAAAATACGCGTGCTCACTAGTGATTTAAAAAGATATCTTCATCTCTAATGCATTTTCATTTTCATCAGACCCTCGGTTTCTCTCGAAAATTAAAAAAATATTGCGAAAGAAACGCCTTTTTAAGTTTCAAAATCATTTAGAACGGGGTATTTGGCATCCAAAAAGGAAAGCATTTGCAGTTCATCAAGTACTTGATTTTGATAGGGACGACTCACCTTATATGAAAGAAACCTTTGACAATTCATCTTTTTCACATCTTTCCTTCTTTGATCGTAATAAAGTGTGATGCATGCTGTGGACGTAAACCCGGTGAAGTGATTGGGAACCATGGTTCTACAACACAAACCATACTTAAAATTTTAAGTTTGTCTCAGTTACTAGAACTGTCTTGGACATTAACGGCGTGGTGATAAAATTTAATTTTTATTCTTATGACCTTTCACAGCGACCAGTTCGTTGTCGAATTATAGCGCAATCGGTCACGGTTACGTTTTGAAACGGCAATCTAAATGGATTCGAACCCATCTCTTGAATGAAGCGTACTTTTCACCTTTCTTGACGGTTTTCTGACGAACCCAAAAATTTCTTTTTATTTATTACAGCGTTTCAATTGCGTAAATCAGACTTAGTGGACAACTGTATGAAGTGGCGAAGAAAATTGCTAAGAAGATATTCCGAAGAATGTAGAAAAACGTGCGAAGAAGCCTTACAAATACAGACTTGGCTTTTTAAAATCTTGTGTTTCCTAAAGTATTCCATTTGAAGCTTATTGTTTAGATTTTAAGGGAGTTTAAAGTTGTTAGAGTTTTGTTTTAACTCGCCGCGTAGAAAGACCGCAATAAGGGACTCAAAGTTGATATAAGAGATCTTAATTCAAGTAAATTCCCTGCAGAAATTTAAGATTGCCGTCAGAAATCTTGTGATATTAATTACGAGAATAGTTTAATTCTATAACGGGGACTCATAGTCGGTATAAGATGCATTAACTCAGTTTTTTTGAAGATTGAAATTCGTAACAAGTACATTTTATACCTAGAGTATAAAGTTGTAGAAGCTTTGGGGTTTTAACTGCGGCAAGTCAGTAACAGGTGGCTTACAGTAAATAAGATGCGGAGGGTTTGATGAAGCCTATTTAAGAATTCTACTATCAAATAGAATATTGTAAAAGAAGAAAAAAGTTTCACTACAGTCAGCCCATTTTTGCTGAATTCCGTTGAAATTAAGGAAGCTACAAACATATCCTTGAAGAAATGAACGGTTATTCATCAGCTTTCTTATACTTCGTCGCAGTGGTGTTCCTTCCAGTTCCAGTTTTAATCTTTCTAATTTTCTCCTCCCTTCCATTGCTCTCGGTCTATTCACGCCTCATCATTATGCTGATTCCTTTATCTTTTACAAAGAATTTATCAAATATTGTTAGAACAGTAGTTACACTTTTGTTTAACCTATTAAGCAGAGACGTTTTTTTAAAAGTTTGTAGTTTATGTTATTTTAAGTTCTACTAAAGATTTAGAGAGATTTAAGTTGATATAAGAGATCTTGATTCAAGTAAATTTCGATGAAGATTGAAATAAACCTCCTCCTTTTTTTGATAGTAAGCATACTGAACTACAATCTAAAAAGTTTAGAACTGAAGAAAGAGGGTTTAACTTAGGAGTCTCCGTGGCACTGTGTGCCAGAAGCCTAGGATCTCTTAAACGAAGGTCTCAATCAAATGTATCTCCGGGTGGAGCTGAACATAAGCGATTTCTACTAGATGGTTAGGATTTGATTTAAACTACTGTAGATCCACGAGAAACATTTACAGTAGCTTAAAAGGTTTGGTAAATACCCAAAAAAAATTCACACAAACTAGATTACTTTTGTAAAGAAAAAGTTTTATTACGACAACAGTTGAGAAAACTACTGTAAATGCAAGTTTTGAGATCGATTTTGGGAAGGAATTTTACCTGCTGTTTGCAGATCGCGGAACTTAGTAGACATGAGCGCTTTTTCTAATGTTTACTCTCGAGCTTAGTTTGAGAATCACTTCTATTTTCCAGTTTCATTTTTAAAGCAAACTGCCGTGATAAATTTCCGTTATGTATGTTCATCATCTTTGGCTGCGGAAAAGCGGCTCGCTTTAATGTGGATATGAATTCTGATATGTTCAGTGTGTTTTGACGGCTTTAAAGAATTGAATGTGATTGGTCTTTTGTTGTCTCTGCATGAGACAAAAAAAGTAAGTTTTTGCTGAAGTTGTAGTTATCTAGTCTGACTTGGACCGGGACTACTATATCTCTTGCCCTGTGTTTAGAAACATATTTCAAAATTGTTATTTTTACGAATAAACTAGGCATACTAGGAAGACTGTTGGTTGGATTCCACACTCCTGACACCGAATTGAAAATGTGCCTTACTGGTTTTCAGTTTTTACCAAATCGGTATTCTCTTGCACAGCAATTTGAAATTCTGAAATTCACTGATGTGGCTTTTTTCTCCTGTTGTTTAAAATTAATAGTTCACTGTGTTTGCGATCTTGAGGAAGGCCGTCAGATGGAATGCTGTTGGGAAGTTCCAGCCTTGTTTCCATTCTCTCAACGCGAGTTATCCACCACTAGCCTCCACAGTTCAATATCACGTTCAGAAGTCTGACTTCGGACTTATACAGTCCTTTTTTGGCTGAGAAATTCATAATTTTGAAAAAAAATGCAGGAATGCTTAATTTCCCTGACTATCTGAAGTTATCATAAGCACTTACGTGGCTAGCCCAGCTCTGCCACCTTCTAAAGCAGTTTTAAACGTTCTTTTTACAAACTCTTTCATTGGCCGTTCCTTATTCTTGATTGTCTTTAACGTTTTGTCCACAGCTGAGAATTCTAGAAGTCTTTATATTTTTCCAGAAGTGTTACCAGCTATATTCCCCGCTGTAGTTACCTAAACTGTACATTTTTTTTATCCACTCCATTAGACTTCTGATTTAGAGGAATAACAAGTTAACTACATCGCACTACGTCTTACTCTTCAAAATCTCTTCAAATTACAGATTCATCATTCACCCAGGACAGTTTTTTTGCCAGTGCTTCTTTCCACTTCTGATCTTCAAACACTTTCCTAAGTTTAGTTTCAGTAAACCTTTAGCCCCGCGTTCCGCCTTGGACATTCTTAAATTAATTAAAGGATTGTAAACTCCTATTAAATTTGGAATATTTAGAGTTTTCTTACAGGTGGAGTCGAAGAATCTAACTAGTTTCCAATAATTGCATATTTCCTTTGTATGATTGTTTTAAAAATTTTATTACAGTTTTAATATTTTGCCACTCCTGTTCCTAAAATAAGGTCATCGACAGTCAAAGTCTTAAACTTCTAACACGCTCTAGATCCATAGTGGCTTAAACGCCATCAAGGGTAACGCATCCCACCCAGTGCAACCTCTCCGTCGCAAATAAACGACCGTTGCCAAACTCAAAGTAAACCAAACCTTTGCCACAGAGAATGGCTTTTGCAGATCCCATATAGCCGTTTCGATAGCCGTAGGTATTTCTGATTTGGCACCTTTATACCATCTATGCTGGGCATACCGTCACAAGCGCAACTCGCTTCTTCCACCTTGTCTCCGGTCAAACAGACCCAGGTCTATAGAATCTATTATGAGTAGTGCAGAGGACCTTTTCAAGTAAACATTGCTAATCTGAATTTTTGGTAGTAGACAACTAAGGCATAATTTTGACTTTGTTGTGCAGTTTAGCCAACCTAGAACCAACAGAAGATGTTTTTTTTGGCGTGGGTGCATTAGAAAGAAGCGCCATTAAAGATTATTTGTGCCATTCTCTGTCAAACGTAATAAAGGTACTGCTGAAACCTCATAGGTTTCTTGTAACTACCCCTTAATGAATAAATTCTGTTTCAGATTACTGAGCATAAATTACTTACATCACATTATTTCCGGAACAAGTGTAACTGTAACAGCTTAATATTAATCCAAAACAGTAGTCTCTTGAAGGCAGAAACGTCTAAATATCCTCGCTTGACCGTTCTTTGTGGTTCTCTAGCAAGGAAGAAGAATTAGCGAAGTCAGCTACTACAGTAAACAGCTTTAACACAATAAACAGCCCTAAGCAGTTCCAACCTTAAGAACCTGCTCCAGTCTTTACAATCAGTGTAAGAAAGAATAGATTGCAAAGAAAGAAGTTTAAAATGACAAACTTGCAAGCTTCTCCCACGCCTTCCTGTACACTACAGCAGCGGGCAGCTACAACTTCTTCTACTGCCCTCAACCGTGCTCTTTCCTCCACCAAGCAATCTTCTCCCAATTTCGCCACCGCTTTAAACTCATTTTTTTCAAACGGCGGCTCGTCACACGTTGTTTCATCTTTAAGTAAAAGTTTTTTAGACAGTTTGGTACTCCTTGTCATCTCTGTGGCTTTCATCCCACTCGCAGTACGAAAACCCATGCCCATTTACCATTAAAGGTTGTTCCTTATTAAAGTCAGCCTCCAGCAATACACTCTAGTTCCTCCGGCTCTGAAAGTAGCCTTTCGGAATGAAACGCAAAAATCCACGACACAGGAAATAAGCTACATCACTACCATGATCACCAATGTAGATTTAAACGACTAAAATCAGTCCCACAACAGTGGTAATTTGATAAAAACAAAGCCGGCCGTTCAGATCACAACTGACAGAACAAAAAAATACTTGTTTCGCCTCCTCACAAAAAACATTTCGAGTAAATTCACTCTTCATTTAAACGAAAATATAACTAAGAAAAGTCCCGTCATCTACTACCTTTTGTTTCTTCCTCAACGCTTCAGTAACGATTTCAGCACCTTAATTCTGGCAACCAATTTCTCTTTTTGATAACTCTGTTGATCTTCATCGAACAATTTACAAAAAAAAAGTTCCCTACAAAAATTTTATGAATGTACAAGCCTTAAAAAAAGCTTACTAATTGCAATAAAACAACCACGGTTTAGAGCGATTCTTAATTTAAATCCTTTCTAAACTATCGCAAATTGCAAAACCAAAAGATACACGAAAAGATTCCCAACAAACAGCAAATGAGAAAATATACTTGTAGACAATGTCAAAATATGTAAATAGCTCCACCAAAAACAGTAATTCTAAAGTTGTACACAATAAACGCGCTTCGACTTAACAATATACCACTTCCTGTTACAGCCCTAATAAATGCAAGAAAAAAAATTATCTACCACCACGCAATTAAATGGTTTATACAGGCAATTAAATTACAGAAAGCAACAGAGATCAATCAAGACCGGTATTTGAAGAGATAAATCATTTGAGCATCAAAAGGTGGGAAGATTTAAAACTAATCCTCAGTCATGACGATTTACAAAAACGGACACACAGCCATCGTCTCCGACAGCAACCAAATACCGACTGCAGGGGCTAAAAGAAAGCTGTCGTACTGCACCTTTCATACCTTTCGGCAAAAGTACAAAATCCCTGAAATATCCGGCAACAGAAGCATTTGAAAAAAGAAAAATTTTCTGAGAAACTAGGTCTCTGACAGTCCCGAATTTGAGAACCTATTTAAAATTGAAAAATGAAACAAACAGCGCCAATTTACAAAATAAAATTTACTTAGCACAGCTTTACAGAAACGATTTTTCAGAAAGAAAAAGAAGTAATGGAACCAAATAAGACGAATTTCTCTCAAATCACTAATCACTAAAAAGCCTTCATCAATAATATACCGTTTGTTAGCGGGCATTCCATTCGAGAGATCCCATACATGAATAGCGGCAGCTTTGTTCCCACAAGCAAGGTACTAAAACATGGTACAGCTATTTATAATCATGAATCAAGCTTACATTTACCTGTGTCTAATGATTAAACAGAAATAAAACAAGACAGACACTTCACCTTTCCACTGGGGTCGATTGTACAGCGAACAAACCAAAGATCGCCATCCGGCAAAAAAAGCTGTCGAAAATGTAAAACACTGCTTTCAGTTTTAACTGCAGTTCCTCCCCCCGCCACACCACTTTCCAAATCACCAAATTTCCAAAGAACAATTTTATTCTCAACCGACTGAAAAATCTTAGGTAATTTAAATGTAGAGAAAATAAACCTCTCCTCAATAAATTTTACAAAAGTTGTTTCTACTTACTAGTGAGAATATGCTACACAGGTTCAGTTTATAAAAAACATAAATCTTTTTTGGATTTGAAAACTTCAACTAAATTTAATGACTGAAACGATGACAAATTACCAAAATTTACCTTAGAAAAAATCATTTTGTGATAGATACAAACACAGTCAGCGTAGTCAGCATGAATATCACGGGTACTACAGTACGGATAATGTATCTCCAGCGGCATGTCAATTAACTGCAAAGACCGTTTAATAGTTAAAATCTAAAAGTAGGATGGGAGTAAAGTGCACCCAAACCTTAAGACTACTTTTAGCTTGAGCAATCATGCGGTCTACACCACTTCCTTCACCAATATACCACATCTTTACGGTATGATCCATACTTGCTGTGGCAAGGTAATCGCATGACGCATCAAAATCCTGAAACAAAATACTCTTTCACCCACTAGTTTGACAAAAATGTAATAAAACAGATGTTCAAAACAAAGCAGTATAAACTTAACCTTTAAAGCCTCGAACAAAAAAAAAAA
>UXUI01010248.1:3695-14944 GCA_900576705.1 Enterobius vermicularis
TAGTATAAGAATAAGAACAAAAAGAAGATGAAGAACGAAAGCACTATTACTAAAAACAGCAGCAGTGGTAGCAGATGCAGATGTTCAGTTAGGAAACAATGAACCAGAGAGTATCAATTTACAAAATACATGTGTAACATGCTGCATGATTATAGGTTTTACAGTCTACAATTATCAATTTAAGAAGACACTAATGGTGTATAAAAAAATTTTTTTTTTTGATGACCGATAATCCTATACTTTTTAGGCATTATTAGCTCTGCTCCTACATCAACAGCGTAACGTTTATGCTAAGAAAAATAAACTGGAAAAAAAGGAAACAAAACGTGTAGTTCTTTAAAATATTTTATCCATCCTAGTTCATATAGACATCATAACAAAAGGTAATGGCACATAGTTGAGACTCCTAAAATTATCATTCAAGTAGTGCAGTTTTACAGATATTATTGTACTAGTCAAGAACGCTTTTTGATAGCACCTTCACCAAAAATCCAATAAAAATAATTTCAGCTTCATTTACTGTAACCGAATCCAGACAATGATGTACAAAAACTTAAAATTTTTTTTTTCTGCTTCAACAACAGAGAGATGAGAAAGAAATTTACTATACTAATTTTAAACCCAGAAATATAAATGTCTGAAATCAACTGCTCACTTATAACTTTCCAAAATTTTATCCTCCATTATCTTTTCCACATAAAATAACCCTTTTTATACTTTTGTGCTATCTCGTTCACAATTTTCCTACACTTGTACGTATTGTTACAGTACCTCAATTTAGTCTTCATCTTTAATCTGCAATCTTACCAAAGAATTAGTACAATAGAAAAAAGAGTAGAGATAGGAAAATTTGTTAAATTAAGGAAATTCTTTAAATTTATTGGTTATACCACTGACCTTTGAAATGATTTTATGTCGCACGTTAACGCAGGGACAGAAGAAAACATATGGACATCAAGCTGCTTCTGAATGAGAACTGTTTTTTTCTTATCATAACGACCATAAAAACGAACACATTAAAAAGTAATTTAACAGGTGTTTACATGTAAGCAGCAACTGGAGGACTTAACTCAAAAACCTCAACGATTCCATCTTTATGCAGTGAGCACTGCCAGATCACAATAATTCATCTCCAGTGTTGCCAATTACGACTCAAATAATCACTGTTCATTCTCCCAATTTCTTGTTCTTACAACGTATCAACTACACCAATTACCGACACCAAATCTACGTTTGATCGCCACCACAATAGCAATCCTTTCCACTACCAAACCCAACCGATCCAACACCAATCTCAAAGCCTGTCTTATAAGAAAATCAACTCCCACACCTCTGCGCTTGGCCTAAACCGTTTAAAACAAATTGCAGTTTCCTCCCAATATCTCATAAATCTTTAAACACCGCACAATTGTGGCAAAAGACAGAGAACGCAAAAGAGAAGACAATTTTCTATTTAAAAAACATCTAACAAAGAGAACTTTCAAAAGATTTTATTACTGAACTGAGAAGTAGAACAAAACAATAAAACAATCAACAAACAAACTTCCTTATAAATGTATCATAAGGTCAACAACTCTTTACAAATAAGAAAACATTTACATTATTAAATCTCAAATTTGCACTTGATTACAACGATCATCGCAGAAAAATGCAAAACAAAATCAAGAAACCCTAAAAAAAATGCACCGTTTTTATCAATGGATATTATCCATAAAACAAGAGGTAAACAACATCCTCAAACAATTCTCAAATGCATCAAACCTCAACGAACAGCTCCGCTTAACTGTCAGCTATTAAAACCACATAGTCAGAACAAGGATTACCCGTATGCTCTTTTACAACATTGCCAACGGCTCAAACAATGTTAACTAGAAAACGCCATATCAAGTAAAAACTTTCATACCGCCTCTCCAGGAAGGCTATGAGCGAGAGAAAAACCACCACTATTTAAAAAAAAAATTGGCCCGAAAAGTGGAATTGGCTGAACTGAAGAAAAAAGGCGAGAAACGAAAAATACTGAAACTTTCTGGCACCACTGAAGTCTACCTGATTCAACCTGTAAATAAGCTTACCTTCATCCAACACCGCTAAATACCGAGACATCATTTTAGAACCCTACGAATAAAAACCGGTAACCATTGAATTTTTGCAGCAAAAAGTTCTAAGTGTCATGATTTTGAACAAAATGAACCAGTCGTCATAAAAATTTGCGGTCTAGGAAGACTTACAACTCGCTCAGAAAGATTTCTTATAAAAAACTAATATACCTACAACTTTTCAGATCATAAATAAGGTTACAACAACCATAAAGAAAAAGCAACAAGGTCTACACTAAAACTTTGTGAAGTAAATTTCAAAAATTGGCTAGTCTTCAAGAAACAAACAAAATTTTTTAAAACAATGGTCCACGCAACTATGACCATAACCATAAAGTGACCCATTATCGAAATTAAATGAAAGCATATTTGAAAATTTACAAAAAAACGTTTGTCATTTCACGTCACTTGTCCACCGATTCTTACAAACAGCTACTAGCGCGACTAACTTTTGGCTCAGTAATTGCCGCTCTCGATAGCCTCAACTTGCTCCATATTGCTTGCATCCAAGGGAAGAATTTTCCTACCTTAAATTAAGAGATAAGCATTAAAAATGCAATATAAAAACTGCAATTACAACTTCAAAATGAATTGTTACCAAAATTATTCAAAAAGAAACATACCAAAATGCTCTTCAAACTTTCGGATCACATCCAAAGAGAACTGATCTGAAGCGAAATTAATAGCAATTCCCGCCTTACCAAACCTCCCTGTTCTTCCAATCCTGTGAAGATACGTTTCGTAATCCGGTTGAGGGTCTTGAGAGTAGGTGACTGGTGGGTCATAATTTATAACAATTGTTACCTGAGATGCATCAATACCTGAAAAACCACAAAAAACATCACTATGATCAAGTAATTGAGCAAGAGCTTTTTTAATTTAGCCAGTTTAATCCATTAATTCCCATTTTGAGTTTAAAAATTTGCAAGTAATTTTTAAATATAGAACAAAGAGAGACCTATGTGAAAATACTTTATAAAAACGTAAACCTTGAACAATGTCAAAAAAGAACCTCGAGCACAAACATTTGTAGTTATCAGAATCTTATACTCCCCATCCTTGAATTCACGGATTACCCTTGCACGTTCTTCTATGGTCATTTGCCCATGCAGTAAAGCCACGACATGATCCTTTTCACGCATTCGAGCAGCAAGCCATTCTGCAGATTTCCTCGTCTAAACAAAAAATTATCGACAAGACAATTCAATAAACCCCC
Source organism: Enterobius vermicularis (assembly GCA_900576705.1). Taxonomy (NCBI): domain Eukaryota; kingdom Metazoa; phylum Nematoda; class Chromadorea; order Rhabditida; family Oxyuridae; genus Enterobius; species Enterobius vermicularis. The sequence goes on from UXUI01010248.1 coordinate 7,008, forward strand.
AAAAATATAACTTCACTAATAATACTTCTAATTTACTTAACAACATAACGTACATAACAAAATATGATAGCTGAAGCAATAGTTAAGCCGCCATATAAATTTTTCACTGCATTATACTTTTCTTCCCGATTAGCGCATTTGACAAAGTACTGCTTTATGTTAGCCAATGTTTGTTCTTCTCTGCGAACACTAGAAACCACAGAAATCAGTTAACAGTGAGTGGTTTTGTACTTTTCAGTCACAAATAAAGGCAAATAATAATTAAGCCGTAATTTGTCAGATAACGTAAAAGGCATTTTACAAATAACTAATGAATGCTAAAAAGCCCAAATTAAGTTTAATACAAATATAAAGGTGATTAAAAGAGATTATGACGTCATCTGTCGTCACATTCTGAAAGGTCAACAATTATATCATTAGCCAAATCAACGGATTAAACCCTTAAACAAACTAAAAATACAAAATGGCTTATGATGGCGCAACAAAAATCTCGACACGTAAAATCCAGGAAAAATAATAAGCAGATGAAGCTCCAGGCTTTTAATACAAATAATTCGACGCATAAACGCCTCACAAGCGAGACTTACGTAATAATCACTGATTCTTTGATAATTGTCTCAGCAAAATCAAATACTTTTTCTTCATATGTAGCACTGAACAGCATACTTTGATACTTTGCGCCGGACCGCACCAGTTCTCTAAAACTTTGATTCGGTCAGTGTCGAATAAAATGTTGACACTATACAGAAAGCTCTAAAGAATAAAAACCGAAAAATACTAAACCATCAGTCACCAATTAGAAAACTGACAGTAAAACTGAACTTTTATGAATCCTATTTTAAAAGCAAAACTACTATTAAAATAACTTGACGTCATCAAAATGGAATATGAAAGTTAACAACGTGTCATTTACATAAAAAATCAAAACGTATTTCCAACAATATTTCACCTAGAAATTTTCGCGAAGGAAAAACTTGAATTTTAAAACACAACGATCTAAAGAATAAAAAGATCTGAGTGAGAAAGTAAAGTTCTTCCAAATCAGGATTCCAAGACTTCTGAACAAAAGAGCCTCATAACACTCCAAAAATTACTGTGAAGTAGTCCCTGAATTTCTTCTGCCCGTAAAATCTATTTCCCAAAGGCACTTTGATAAATCAGGAACTAAGTGCCTTTTTGAACGTTCAAAAGGATTCTCCTGAAGAAAATATCCCATAGCAATTGAATTAGACTTAATGGTCTGTAATTTCACCCGGTGAAACCGCAAAATTTTTGACTACCATGATACAGTAAATTCAATAAGCCTTATCCCTTATCATCTAATTCAATACAGTGACCTCTTCTCTTGACGCAGAAAATATTCTAAGAAATCTAAACAGTATTCAGCATAAAAACACCACCTATCTGGTAAGAAATGAGATAAAAGAAAAACATTTTTCATAGTTACGAATCACATACTTTAAATGACAAATAACCCAACCTGTGCAGCTTTAGACTTTGATCTTGATAACCCTGCTGTGAAATCATAACGTCAGCTTCATCAAAGACTAAGCAAATGATCTTTGATGGATCAATTATCTTTAATTTTAGAACCCAGTCTAGCATTTTCCCAGGAGTTCCAATCACAATCTGTTCCTCGATTTTCATTCCACGAGACACTGCAAACAGTTAGTAATTCCACTTCTTATGAAATCAAAAAAGTAAATGAAGGCAAACGTTAAGTTGTGTGAGAAACAGTATTTGTGATGAAAAGCGCTGTTAGCGACGACAATAAATTTTAAAGCATCTAAACGCTTCAAATCGGTCAAGATACACTGAAAATGATAACCTGCGAAGCCCTAAAACTCCAAATCCACTTCCCTAACCAATGCTACCACAGAGTGCACCAAAAAATCCAGCTCACCCCACAAAACTTATTGATGTTATAACATCAGTAAGCTTCTGAAGCACCAAAGCACTTTTAATTTCATTTGAAAAATAATAGCAACTGATCAACCTTGCCTGCGTAAAGCCTTCTCGCTTTTGATAAATATAGCAATCAAATAACCCTCTTTACACCTGGAACCACAGTTTCTACGTGACAAATCTTCTAGAACACTTAAATGACAAAAAAACTCATTCCAACCAAAGTTCCTCACAGGTCATGGTGAAAAAATGAAAAACGTTAACGCCAGGTATTATGTCACTACCATTGTTGCCTAAAAAGTATATTATTTTTCAGCTCACTGACCTTATTCACCAGCTCGTTTGAAAAGGCCAAAAACCTTTACAACAGTGCATCACTTTCGCAAAACTGTAGTATCGAGAAAGATTTCAAAAAATTACACCTCCTCTGTTAAAGATTACGATTAACATGAACCGGGCTACACTTTCCACTTGGCGTGTCCTCCGGGAACTTCACTAGTCCTCATTGCAATTTAATCTAACCCTTTATTAAAAATACCACTAAGAAAAATATTTACTCCGCATTGACATGATTCCACACTTTCTTCCAAATATCGTCCCAGCCATGCCATTAAAATCAGAACTTAGATAAACCTTTGATGCTAAATCGCTTCAAAGAATCAGAATTTGATTATTACCTTCTTCATTACCTCACCAATAACACAGACCTTAGCATGGCTAACAACAGACACAAATACCAATCTACAAAACATGACGGTTTAACAGAGGCTCTCCTAAACAATTTCTTTTTATTGTTTGTGTGCCCAGATACCAAATTCGTTTAAAACTTTTTCCTCATAACTATCAACTTTCTGCGAATAGCACGGATAAATAACACTAGAGTAGTTCTTAAAAACTCATCCAAAATTACAGATGGATGCATAATATACTTAAATTGTCCGTTCCTAATAGTTATTTTACTGTTCTGTTGTTCATATCCCAGCTGCACATTCCGACTAAAAAACTTAAAACGACCGCTTTAACAAAATCCGATAAAATACACAAGAAAAACAGAAATCTTACATTGGAAATAAGTTAGACTTAATGATAATGAAGATACTAAAGCATAGAAATTATTGGAAATGCGCGTGGTAGATCAAACAATTAGGGGGATAGAAAGCTAACTAACAGGACCTTTATCGCACTCCGTACCATGACTTCGTTTTGAATAATAAAAAATTAAATAAACAATACACGTCAATTAACGAGAAATTAACTAGCTACCTTGAACTCCACGAACAGCAAACTGAACTTTCACTTCCGGCATAAAGTAACTCATTTCCTTCACTACTTGCCCAATCTGCATGGCCAATTCGTACGTCGGAGCTAGACACAAACACTGAGGCCACTTGTTCTCTGGAACGACCCGAGAGAGCATTGTTAGGACAAAAGCCGCTGTTTTACCCGTACCACTCTGCGACTGAGCAATCAAATTTTGAGGTCTAAAAAGACAACATTACTTCCTTAAGAATTTCTTGATCATAGTGCTGCCTTCAGAAACACATTAATCCGGCTACATATGGTTCAAAAAAAAATCCACTAAAAACCATAAGACTTACTGAAAGAGTACAACTATGATGAGGGGAACTTACGGTTCGATAAGCAAAATAGGAAGTGCGGCTTCCTGAATTTTCGATGGCATCTGGAATCCCATCCGATTCAGTGCCCTTAAAAGTTCCTCTTTCCTGAAAGATATCCATTAAAAAACCCATATCTTCGTATTGTAAACGCTGTAAAAAATAATGAATCGCCGACTTCTGAAGGCCAAAGAAGATAAATCGCGTTATAAGTGCCTCAATTATGTGCAGTTTCATAAATACCTGTGAGAGCGTATTAATACTTACAGGCGTAGGCTTTCAAAACTATTGGCTGAATAAAGGGGGGAGGATGGATCAGACTGCTGAAGAGATACTTGAACATTGTCATGTTGGATGTTCTCCAACTTTTTATGCAATATTTTATTCAATAATGATATCTCTTCTCTTGACATGGCTGAAAACAAGTAGCATGTTAGCAAAAGTCCTTCTACTAAATGACGGTAATAAGGACCAAGTCTTTAAACATAAATTAAATCTAATTATCTTCATCTAGTTTGTAACAATATTTTAAAGTGTTTCAGTTACTGAACCTATTTCACAATCTAAAAAACGAAACAAAATGATGTGAAATAAGGTCGCTTAAAAATAAAAGTCAAAGCCTCTTCAATTCAACAGATAAATCAGGATGATAAAAGAAGCAAAAAGTTTAGAAATACAAATGCGGCTGCCGTACGTTTATCAACATCTTCGGTCGGAGCTGACCAAGCTGGTTCTTCTCCTCCAACTTCTTGAGAAAACTGTCTCGCTGAAGACCTCAAACTGCCATTCTTAATACAAAGGGGAAAGTTAAACTTTTGAAACTCGAATCACAAAAACAGTAAATTCAGAGTGGAACTGCCAACAACCAAAGATTTACAACACCGAGTAAAGCCATAGTACAACCTCATAAAACTGTCCACTAGACACCCCTAATCCGCTATCCAATTCCTGGCCAGAAGTTCCTAAAAAAAAGCTGGTAATGTAAAAGCCATCTTCACACAACTTTACTCTAAAGGTCATAAATCGACAATTAAAAATAACAAGAATTCCCCTCAACAGACTTTTCTCAGTCTTTGCCCACAACGTTTACTGTAGACCACAAGCAGTACTCTAAGGAACGGTGTTCAAAATATTAGTCTGCATATGAGAAACAATCAAGCAACTGCAAAGCTATTTTCTCATTTCTTTCAACTACAGTAACAAACCTACTGCATATTTTCGAAAGTTCTTCTTCTTGGTTTCCAGCCAAGCAATAAAAAAATTTTTTTTACAGAGAATTTATTTCACTAAAAGCTCTGAAATGGCTCATGAAATTTAACGTCTGGATGCAATGTTTATTTAACAAAAAGTAAAGCACAGAGAGTAGTTCAAGATGTGACAATTTGTACACTCCCTCTCCTTTTGCTACCATCCATACGCACTCCATTACTTCCTACAGCTCACATTAAGCTTGAAGGCAATGAACACGTACTGGGACCAACTAAGGATTACTGAGAGCTCTTTCAAGATCTGAGAGGGTAAGATAATTACGAAATACAAAATACAGTGCCAAGAAAAGAAAGCAAGCAAGGCTTGAAAATAAGCTACTTCCCGTACAGCAAAGATGGAAAAAGCGACTGTGCAGAACTTTTGTACCTCAGTAAACAGAAGTGCACATGACTGAAACTAAGGTTCAAATTTCTGCAGTAACAACTGTTCAGCTATAAGCAATCGTATAATACGGAAGGTTAACGCACCTAAACAGTCTCCTGCAGGAGGAGCAAAACCACCGAAAGCGTTGCTAAAATCAGCATTGAGCGAAACACCACGATGTATTTCTAAAAAAAAAAAATAAGCAAAACATTTTGAACTTCCTCAAAAACAGTTAAAAAAGTGCAGCTAGAAGCGAAAAAAAATGTAACAATAACAATACCAGACACTTACGTGAGCTTTCACCAAGATTCTGATTCGGTGTAGTGTCGTCATCAGCAGTTAGAGACATCTTTTTAGCCTAAAAAGAAAACCGCAACAAGGTTCTATTCAATCAAAAAAGAAAGAGAGAACGAAAAAAGAATAATTAAACAAAGAACTTCTACAGTAAAAGGAAACAATGAAACGTAAAAATAGTACCTGATTAACAATTGCTTTTTGTTCGTTATCCTCCTGTTGTTGCGCGGAAACCGCCCAAGAATCGTCGACCGCCCACGGGTCTTTTCCGGCATCGCGCGCCATGTACTGAAATCCAAAAAAATTCTTCCCTCAAAAGAGTGCTACCCGCAAATGCTACAGGAAGAAACAGCTACTCGATTTTATGGTACCAACAGTCTTTTACCAGTTATTCGGTTTTGTAAAAAACCAAGAAGAACAAAGGAAAAAGAAACAAGTAATCGATCCTACAAATAAATTACCATAAGTTCTGTCTGATTTGATCCAGTCACTCTTAGACAGCCCTTCTGTAAACAAATTTTTCTTGTTTAACAAGTCCCTCACTACCCAAAAACTTATTTGGACCCTTTACTGGCAAAACGAATAACTTTTAATGTTTAATAAAGTGATTTTAACGATTAATTCAGATTTTCATCAACAACAAATTGATGTCAACCACCTTAACGACACCTGTTTCCCGCTATCTGCCCTAAACTCACGACCCGCTGTAAGTTGAAAAAAAAATCTTTTCAATTGGCCTTTTTGAACGCTGCACTAAACGCACAATCATAATTTCTCCACATTCTTTAGTTTCAGCTCTTTCTATATCGTCTTCGCCTACATTTTCAACACGATTTTTCAGTGTTTTTATTTCCCACGAATTAAAAGAATCAATTTGAAAAAAAAAAAAAAGAAAAAGCACTCGTTAAGAACAGAACTATTATTCGTAAAACAGCGGAGAAAAAACCGAAAACTGTAGACAAAAAAAAAAAAGTTCCCATACTCAAACACGACCGTGAAGAAAAAATAAGCGCAGAATGGTTCTGCAGCAAGCACTCGCTTAAACTGTATTTCTATTGTACACATAAATCTGACCTGGCAGTATTTTTAGCCGTTTGAAAATGGCGAAAACCCCTCAAATGCATGCCTGTTGTTGCTTACAAGAAGAAATAAAGAGAAAATTGGATGACTAAGATGTTATTTTAGCAAGACTATGTTGCTTTTCACATTGTTTAGTACAATAAACAAATCTCTTCCCGCCTTCATGAATCTAAAATGAAAACAAAAGCAAAATATAAAATTACCATATTTGTAATGTCCTCTTTATCTCAGGGCAATGTACAAATTCATCACAAATCATCTGATGATCAAAATGACAAAAATACCAATAAAAATAAAAGACTCATCTAATTCCCTCTCGTATGTTGACACACACAAAAAATAAAAAAAAAAAAAACAAAAGTTATTATCTGCCAACCGTACCTTCAGCAATGATATGCATTACTTGATCACTTATGTGCTTACCTTTTCGACAAAATTTTCTTCCAAATAAGTTTGCCCAGTTATAGTATCTAAAATAACAAAAATCTCATCGTTCACACACTCACGCAGACACACACGAACACGTACAAGCATATATGTATATAAGACATGTGTTCCCAAATACATAACTACAAACACACGTATCGACATAATTACATGAAAAGAATTGTTGCAATGTAAAGTCAAGGTGTTTTTCCTGTACTTTTTCTTTGGACTATTGAATATCTAAAATGTACCTTTAAGAGTGAACACAAAAAAATGGAAAAAAGTACGAAAAATCTTGCAATGAAATAAGAAAGAAACAAATGCCATTTAACCTCACTGACAGCGCAAAAACGATAGACGGCAACAAACAAACAAAGGTAATTTACAGTTTGTATAACATCTACGAAAACAGCGAGTATCGCCGATAAAAAAATGGACCAGAAAAACGGAAACATAAAGGAACAAGATTCTAAACGACTAAAAAAAAATTTGAATCTAAAATAAGCACAAAATTGGTAGTTGATCTGGATGAGTTTTTTTCTACAAAAAAATATGTTTAGCAAAAAAAAGCAGCATATAACAAACAGATAAAATTACGAAATACAGTGCTAAAAGCAAAAAGTGTTAAAATGAACAAACAAAGAAAAGAAAAAATTTGTATACACTTACGGCGCATGTTTGGATATTGAACAATGGTCATGGAATGAAATTATTGCGCTGTTATTAGCAGCATAGAAATTTAAAGCAGAATTTTCGTTTTCGTTTTAAAATTTTTTGGATGATATTGCAAGCAGTCAGTCAGCCAGCCAATCCGAGCGATAGCAGCCAGTACTCTTAACCTGTAGTTGCTGTAATTGCAACCAGCAGTCACCGAGACAGCCAAACGATTGATGTTGATTATGTAAGTGAGAAGTACAGTTGAGACTCTGGCTGCTTGGTTAATTCTGATCACAAAAAAAAAGCTTCATGTGATTTCTGCATCTT
>UXUI01010250.1:0-10034 GCA_900576705.1 Enterobius vermicularis
AAAAAAAAAAAAAAACAAAGTTCCTTTCTCTCTCCAGTCTTTTTTTTTCTTCCCATAAAATAAAAAAAGACTGTAAATACGAAACCAAAAGAAAAATGTAAAAACGAAAAAGCGGATTAGAAACCTGGCAGATTCACAGTGTTCATCGCACATTCGACGGGCAGCAAAACATGGGCACGAGTTGGAGGAGCAACGATTTTGTGCTGCAATACATTCACAGCAAAATTGTGGAGCAGCCGGTTTACTCATTGTTGAAGTCACCTCTGCTGCGCTTCGAATCGATACATCTATTTTTGCGGAATCGTCGATCGTTCCGGACTCTTTCAGCTGCATACGCGATGTATAGCCATTTGTATTGATGCCGATATTGGTGGTAGCGGTGTTGATTATGGCGGTGGTTGTGGTAGCGGTAGCTGTAGTGGTTGTGGTTGTGGTTGTGCCGATGGTGTTGATGATGTTGGTGCTGGTGATGGCGTTGGTTGTGGTTGTGGTTGAAGCAGTGGTGGCGATGGTGGTGCTGTTGTTGGTGTTGATGGAAAAAGGCATACTCTTCCTCCACTCTTTTTTAGTAGGTCTCTAAAAATCGTTATATTTTAGTTAAATGCCATAAAAAATCTCGTTTTTTTCTTCCCCTTTCCCCTTCTTTTAAGCAATTTTGCTGTCTGTTGGAAAAAAGTAGGAAAGGGAAAGAGGAAGGAGGAAAAAAGAAAGAGAAAAAGAAAAAGAAAAGAAAAGAAGAATGTAAATAGATAAAGAAAGAAAAAAAAGAAAAGAAGAAAGACAGGAAAATGGAAAGAACAGTCAGGTAGATAGAGAAACAGAAAGAATGGAAAAAAAAAGAAAGAGAGAAGCGAAGAAGGAGTGGAAGGAAGGAAACAGGAAGGAAAGATAAAAAGAAGAGAAGAAGAAAAGGTTTTCTTTATTCATCTTATCCTTTTCATCTCCTTCTTCTGCTTTCAAAATACTTTTCCTCATCTTCCTTTTCTTCCTCTACCTTTTCTTCATCCTCTCCCTCCTTAACATCTTTTACTACAATCCTCCATTCTAATCTTCCATGATCTTCTTTATTATCGCTGTCTCCTAGCCATGTCTCTAGAAAAAAATTATTTTGTCCACCTACTCCACTTTTACTTCTTTATGACCTCGTCGCTTACTACTTCAAATATGTTTGCTTTTGATTTGCAGAGAACAGGCAAAAAATAAAAAAAAAAAATTTTTTTCTTGTCTTTTTCATGCTTACTATCTCAATGCATGTTATACTATATAATCTATTCTTTTTTATATCACTTTATTTTTCGATGTTTTCATGTTATATTCTTTTCTTTTTTACTGCTGCTGCTGCTACTACAGCTGTTGTTGTTGTTGTTGTTGTCCCTTTTTTCTCGCCTTTCATGATTTTTCAGCTTTCAAACAACGGAAAAATCCGTCGACTTAAACTGCTGCCGTTGCTGTTATCGTTGCTTTTGCTCTGTTGCTGTGGCTTCTATACGCTTTTTTCTTTAAAAAAAAAAAAAAAATTTTTTTTTCCATCAAGCTTTCTAACTCTTTCCATCTGCTTTTATTTTCAGTCTTATTCAACTTTTTTTCATTCATATTCTACACATTCATTCAACTTTGTGTATGCATATGCATCTGTATGTGTGTGCTTTCATAATATATAATATAAAAACTGAGTTTAGCAACAAATTACGCACATCAGAACATTTTGCTATCAACAATAGGTTTTGCAAGGCGTAGCACTGCTGCCGACAACAGCAACGATAGCAACTGCAGCAGCACTAGAAGCAACAGATATAGCACCATATAGTGAACAGGAGCAGCAGTAGAAGTAATTAGCTTCATCAGAGACGTAGCAGTTTCAGTGTGTCCTTAATAACCGCCAAAGGCTATTAACGTTTTGTCTTTTGACCATATCATTGAGATCTGAGAACTGAGAGGATGAGAGAATGACGATTTTTAATAACCAAGGAAACGTTTAAATTGCTAAAAAAGATTATTTTTTTTTTCATTTATTTAATAATTAGTTTTTTTTTTTAATTCACTTTCACTCTTTTCTTTATCGTCTTTTCTTTCAAATATTAACAGCCCTTTTTAATAAATTTTTTTTTTTTGATATACAAAACTATCCCCCTCCATCGTCTCCTCTCGACCACTTCTTTCTTCAGCCTTTCCCTAACTTTCACTTTTTAAATTTTTCATCCTCTATGAACTTCTAAAAAATCTCGTTCTCTTACTTCTTTTTCGTCTTCCCCTTTATTCAATTTATCATTCTTCTTTCAAAAGTTCAAAAATGCATAAGAGAAGATTTTTTCATGTTTAAACTTCTGTTTGAGCAACAGGTTGTGGTAGGAGAGAAAAAAAAACTGATATTTACTGAGAAATGAATATGCAGAAATTTGCAAGAAAACTTTCAAAAAAAGATTTTAAACTATTTTAAGAAAGCAAAAAAATTTGTTTTTAATTGCAAAATATTTTTTCAAAAAAAGACTAATGTAATGCACTTCCCTTTTGTTTCACTTTGATTAACTTAAAAATATGTTTATTATTATGAGTAGTAATAAAAAAAAAGTGCGAAAATATAGAAAAAATACAAACAAATTGACATAAACTTTCAATTAAATTTTTTGCAAGCAAAAAATGTGTTTTTAATTTAGTATTTTATTTATTTATTTGTCCGATATCTGACAGAAAAGAAAATATATGTGGAAGGATCAAAAAGATACAGTATCTCGTTTTCTGCAGCTATTTGTTTTTCGACCGACTCAGAGCAAAAAGTACAGTGTAAATTTGAGAGCAGCGGTTGTAGTGGTCTCACAGCGAAAAGTTACTGTAGTTGATGCATTAAAGACTACAAAAATCGTTGTTCTTAGCAATAAATTACAGATAAAAGGTTTTTTCCCCTTGTTTTTGCTCCTATCTTCTTTTATTATCTTCTTTTCTGTTGCCTACTCTTTCAGAGCAACTATCTTTTTTTGAAATAATACTATCAAAATTCGTGAATAGCTTTATTAAAATACTTAGCTGGTTTAAAAAAAAAGTAATTAAAGGATTAGGGATTGATTTGTAGGCAAAATAATGAAGTTAACTCAAATCCAATCAAGATCAGATAAAAAAAAAACATGAAAGGAAAAAAAACAACAAAACAAAACAAAACAAAAAGTGTCGCAGCAAAACGGAATATGCGAAAATGATATTATTACTACTTTTTCTTCTCAATCTTCAGCTTTTTCAGCTTTCCTTTTATGGACAGCAGTTAAATCAAAAACGATCAAAACTTTTGATAACTGACACTAGCAGATGTACTCAAATTTCTTCGCCATCACCGAAACTGTTGATAGATGACGATAAATTTTCAGAGCAAAAAAAAAAAATTTTTTTTTGTTTTTTTTTGTTTTGAAATAAAGAAAAGGAAAAAAAGGAAGATGGGGAAAAAAATTCAATTTTTTCATGGAAAACAAAAACGCCAGAAATCAGATTATTTAAGGCCATAAACGAGGCAGATACACAAACAAACAAACATTAAAAAAAAAAACGAACAAGTTTTTATCCTCTCCTATTTCTACTCCCTCTTCTTCCTCTTCTTTTTCACAATTTTTTTTTTTTTGCTTCTACTGCTACTGTTGTTGTTGCTGCTGCTGCTATTTTTCAGCTTAGTTTCATCTTAAAAGTAAGTAATTCGTGGATAAATTGGATAATAAATGTTCAAACAACAAAATAAACATACGTTTGCCTAAAAAGGGAAGAAAAAATTTGTGACGCAAAACGACTCCAAACGGCACAACGAACAGAACGGATATCAATACGGGATAAAAGAGAGTGAAATTTAACGATGATTTGAAAATCAACAGCCGATACGGGGTTTAGCTATCCTCTGATTCTACGGTTCTGCCGTTGACTTCGTTGACTTGATTGGTGATGGTAGCTCTAGTTTATAGTTTGAGATGTTATTTGCCTGTTCGCCAGTAACAACAGTGACAGTAGAATAATGGAAGATTCTTTCGTTTCTTTAATTTTTTTTCGTAAATATACTCAATTGTAGAACCTGTAAAAAATAGAAGCAGTCAGCAAAAAAAAAAAAGAAAAGCAGCGTGTAAACGTAAAACGAATTCGAAATGAATGGAAAAAAAGGAAAAGACGAAAATAAGCAAGGGGGAGAGAAATTAGAAAAAGGATATGAAGCAGAAAAATAAGAAGAAGAACAAGAACAAGAAGAAGAAGAAAAAGGCGAGAACAAAGTAGCCATTTTTGAAACTACCAGAAAAAAAAAACCAGCAAATTTTTTCTCCTCCACCCTTATCCCCTAATTCCATCATCTTCTTCCGCTCCTTCTACATCTGATTCTGCCTCCCTCATCATCATTATCATCATGATCACCATTCGCCATCACCAGCATCACCCTCTTTCTCCTCTTCCGTTTACCCATCGCCAAACTGTTGATGAATTTCCAAGCAGATACACAAAAAACTTGAATAGTAACATAATTGCAGAAGAAAAACTTTAACACTTCTTAGTGTATCTAAAAAAAAAATAAATAAATAAACTTTTTCTATTTCTATCCAACTTTTTTTCATGACCTTATCACCAGACCAGCACTAAGACTGCGTGTCTAAAAAATTTTATCTTGATTCTTCCTGCTAAGTTCCGATTTATAAGCATACATCTGGTGCACGCAAAAAAAAAGCACACCCATACTACACAAAATATACCAGAAATTTTTACATAAACACTCGTACTTCAATCGTGCAATTCTTTTAGCTTGTTCTAAGAAAAAATAGAAATTTTTTTTTTTTTGCATACTCAACAAAGTTGAAAGCTGACGACAATTCTTTTAGGTTAGTTTAGTTCAATAAAACTTTTGCACACAAACACAATCAAACGAAAAAAAAATTGATAGAAAAATTTCAATTTTTAATTTCTTTCTTTTTTTTTTGCTTTTTTTTTTCTGTTTCCGCTGTTCTTACATTGTTCCAGTTTTGTTTCTTAGGTTTTTTTTTTTTTTGACGCCTTCTTCGCCGTCATTATTGTCGTCTTTTTCCTTCATGTTGTTCAATTCCAATTAACTTACAATTAACTTGCAAAAAAAAATAAATAAAATTGAAAAAAAACAAAAAGAAAGGAAAAGGAAAGCAACAAAAAAAGATAAAGAACTGGAAAAAAATTACGTCTAACCAGTGTTAGTCAGAAAAAAAAAAACAACGATGCAAACTGACAACGACATCAACGACATCGCCAAGGACGATGACGATGACGATGACGATTATCGTTTACGGTATCAGCAAAGTTATCGTCTGAACAGAAAAAAAAAACAATAGTAAAAATAGCTCATAAACACTGAAACATTCTGATGGACTGATAAAGTAACTTGTTTGATGACTAAACTGCAGACTATATCCGATTTCTTTAGCCCATTTCGCCCTATTCATCTCGCAGCACTGACCACCCGTATAGGAACAGTGTTACTCAAATGGCCGACACCACCACTCCTCCACCTTTGCAACAAGTTTTGACAAACAATTTGGTGGACAAAAAAGCTATCTAAGAAGTAATCATTCAAAAGAAAATCCATGTTTACCGTCTTTTATCCTGTCTCTAAATTTCTTATTTTTTTTAAGTTTGGGCTTTGAAAAACGTTAATTTTTTTCCTTTTCTTCCCCGCTCTGTCTTCCTCTCTCTTAAAAAAAATCCATTCTCAACCAATTGATTTCAATAAGATTGGGAAAAAAAAGGTAAAAGAATTGTTACTTGAAATTTTATTATACATACAGAAGTCTTTAAACCACTTCTTCCTTTCCTTATTTTCATCTTTTCACCTCCCAACTTTGCTTAGACTCAGTTACAGCAAATAAACAAACAAACAAAAAAAAATCCTCCACAAATCAATTTCATCTTTTTTCAAAATAATTTTACTTTTTTATCTTTTTCCTCCTCCTTCATCTCTTCCATATTTCGTCCTCTTCTTTGAACATTTTATAAAGTTCAGTGTAAACACTGAAAAACAAAAAATGAAAAAAATGAATCGGGCAAAAACAGATAAAAATGAAAACTAAAACGGATAAAACTTTATTTTTTCTACTTACAATTACATAGCACTTTTTTTTTCAATTTTTTCTACTTACATTGCTTTTTGCTGCTAACTAAAAATAATGTTTGATTATTAATCTTAAAACCAATATTTATTAAAAAAGAAAGAAACCTTTCATTTTCTTTATTTTATTTAGAAAATCAAAAAAAAATTCCCACTTCCTTCCTTTGTTCCTCTGTCCCTCAAACTTCCCTCCCTCCTTACAGCTGAAAAAAAAATAACAGGAGAATAAAAAACAAAAATTAATAAATCAACAAAAGCATTTCAGACAAAAAGTAACACCACCATTTCCAACAACGATAACATTGTCCACAACGAAGACGATGACCACAGTGATTCATTAGTTAGATGGTCAAACAGCAGAGGATAAGAAATAACAAAGAATACTGTTCAAAAAATGGAGATGAAGCAGTAGCAAAAGCATGGTTTTTCTTCTTCCTTGGAAACTTTGCTTCAGAAGATGGAAGAAGGTGATGAAGAAGAAATCGAGAAGATGAGAAGCATTTTTTGACGTCGACAAAGTGGTTTAATGTTTACTGCTCACATCGATCCCATGAGGCCGTTTTTGACGACATTTCTTCTCCTTCTCCAACGGTTTTGTCTTCTCCATCGTCGTCTTTTTTTTCCAGTCTTCACTGTTATCCTCGCATTTCGTATCTTTTTGCAAGCTTTAGTTATGCCTCTTTCTTTCTTTCTTTATTTATTTATTTATTTATTTTTTGAGTTTGTTCTGTCTTTTTATTTTTGCTTTCTTTTTAGGATTCTTCTCATCTCTTTTTTATTTGCTGCCTTCCAGCGCCAAAATTCAGAAATCTGAGACCACTAGCAAATACCGCCAACGCCATAATTACCACCAGCAACACCACTACGGCCATTAGCGTCATTTAGCGGTAGCCAAAAAAACGATCGAAACCGATGTAACCGCTGGATGAATTTGTGAAATAACTTATGTCTGTATGTGTGCAGTATAAACTTATGTTCAACTATAAGTACACATGTCTTCGAAGCAGCAATAAATAGTTTACCCTAAAACGAAAGAGAAGAGTGTTACTGCCATTACTTCTGTTATTTCATTTTTTAAATTTTATTTTTTGCTCCTCTATTGTCTTTTTTGTCGTCCAAAAATAATTTGTATAAAAAGTCACAACGGGATTAAAAGTTGCAGAATGTTATGGATTTGTGTTATCCGACGGAATAAGCAGTATACACAACCCTTATTCTAATCATTCCGCTCTTTCCCTCACCGTCCTCCCCACATTCCGTTGTCAGTACACTAGACCCTCACTTCTTTAAATTCCTTTCGTTTGTTGCATTTCGTTTTAGTTGTTAACATAAATAGTACGATAAGAAGAAAAATAAGTAGTCAATTCAACAAAAAAAAAAAAAAAAACAGATACGAAAAAACGACGGTAGCAACAGAAACAGTGGCAGGAGGAGCAGCAACGGCAGTAGCAGCAGTAAAAACTAAAACGAATAAAGGAAGAAAAAAAAGAGAAGAAAGGGAAAACAAAGTTCAAATAAACAGAAAATATGAATATATATTATGCGCTTTGAAAAGGAGAAAATAATTTCTCGTTTTTATTTTTGAACGCAAAATTGCCATTAATCTAAGCGCAAATATTACAGCAAAATCATAGTAAGTAAACGGCATATGACTTAATATAGATGAAAAATTGATGTTTTGTAATAATGAACTTTTCTGTGGTGTTATTTGTCAGTTGAATAATAAGTCATAATTAATAACGATACTCAACAGTTATTGAAATCTATATAACTTTTACAGCATCTATTTTTGTTCATTTTTTCTTCTTTTTTTTTTCTCCTTTCTTTCTTCCTTTTTTTTTTTTGTTTTTGTTTTTGATGACTATCTGTCAAACGGTAAATACACATTTATTTTTTAGAGAAACAGAGAATTTCTAACTTATAACACTTTTGATTTGTTTCCCTATTGTTCCAGATGAATATAGAGATATTTAGACATCTATAGATCTATGCATTGATGATCCATTTGAGTAACCGACACTTTTTCGGGTTGTCGGATAAATATCAAGATTATCAAGCTAATACGCAATATTGCATAAACTAAAATTTCCACTGGTGGCCAACTGGGGCTTTAAATTGCAGTCAGCATGACGAAAGCGGGCTAGAAGAAACGAGGGAAAGAAAGGGGAAGCGTGAGGGGGTCGATAAAAGGAAAAATGGAGGTTAAGAAGAGCAGAAAGCGGAAAAACTATGGAGAAAAAACAATGAAAAAATTGTTTGAAGTTAATATAAAATGTCAAATAAATCTTTTAAGCTGATAGAAAACATATTCTTTTTCCCTACCCTTTCACTGCAGCACTTCCCTTTGTCCCCGCTTTCCCAGTTCCACCGGTGTTATTCCCGCTATCGTCACCGCCATTCTTTAATTTGATTTTAGTAAATCAACCGAACAACTCGCATAGTATCATTTAATTCTGTTTCATGTGTTAGAAAAAAAAAAAAGGAAAGCCGCATAACAGTTGTTCTGATGGGTGAAAAAATATGACTGGCTTCAGTTAAACTATTAATACATTATAAAATTTGTCATCAAAAATGGAAAAATTCGCGTCTTTTTTTCCTTTTGAAAAATTTTCGTTCTTTTCGTTTTCATTTTTAGGTGACAATGAATTGAATAATAATTAATTGGCTCTCTTTTGTAAAATTTTAGCAAAGATTGTCGGTGTTCTGCATGAGTCGCCAGTGAGGTTGAAGAAGAACTATTACAGAAAAGTACAATTACCAGTTGAGCAGTACAATCATTTTTTAATAACAATAAAAAGGAACCTTTGAACAGCACTGTATGTGTCCTCAAAAGACGATTCCAAAAAAACGTGAAAAGTGAAAGAAGGACGAGCTAAATTTTTATTGTAAAAAAGATAGTTTCCTTTTTATTTCGTTTCTTTAAGTGGAGAGAAAAGCTTTTACGGCTTGAAAGGGGATACAGTCGAACTGGTTGTTTACTGCCGTATCATTGAAGTAATCTTAAAATATCTATGCATCTATGCAAAGTTACTGCTTTTAAAAGCATTAAAAAAGGGATTCATTATTGCAAGATATAATATCTTTTTTTGCCGGTTGTCTAAAAAATTGTTTTTCAGAACAATTCAAGATATCTATCAGTTACTCATCAGCAATATTGTTGGCGCTATCTGAAATGGTATTTTTGTTTAGAACAGCGAACAGCTCTGCAACAGAAAGGCGCGAGAACCGAACAAAAAAGCAGCAAAATTGTTGAAAAGAGGAAGAAATGTAAAAAGAACATTTTTTTTTAGACATCTACTTTTACCTAAGTTTTGTTTACCTGTTTGTGACGTATAGGCGAAACAGATTCGCAACTGCAAATAGCTGACAATTATATTTGAATTATTCAATTTTTTTTCCATGTCACCTGGCTTAATCTTAGACAGCGTATTGATCACCGACAAAATATCAATCACTTTGCACCGGTGTTGGAAAGAAATTTTTTCTTCTAAAAAGCCATAACTGCTTGTGGTTTTCGGTCAAAAATGAAAACAGTATGAAGAAAAAAAAGACATACAAAAATATAAGCTGTTTAGTTATCAAAATGCTGATGCACAGAATTGTTGCCGTTAGAAAAGTGATCAGTTATGGTGCCATTTAGTGGTACAAACCATTGTTTGTTTGCGGTAGCCGATTAGTGCGGCAACAACAAAAAAGAAGAAGAAAAAAAAAACAGAAATACAAATTGGCCATAAATAGCCAACGACAAAGAAATCATTAGCCCATTCCCATCTATAAGCTGTATATTTGGAAGAGTTGCGGTAGGAGAAGCCTCTATTACTAAAGCTGAAAAACATATGTTAAATATTTATTTGTAATCTGTACAAAACAGCCATACATTTCGTGTGATTCGTCTTTCTTTCGCCTCCAAAATTCCTTTTCTCTTTCTCTTTTTTTTTTTTTTTTTTTT